>WAAG01003616.1:6431-16632 GCA_013390105.1 Tichodroma muraria
AAAAAAAAAAAAAAAAAGACTAATAATGTGTATGTATCAGATTGTCTTGTTAAGAAAAAATCTATCTGAATGTAGTTTATTAGAATCAACTTTCTATCTTAAAACACTTTAGTAGATTTTTTCATTCTATCACATCTAATAAAGTGTGAATTTTATTAGATTGATTGTTAAACAAAAATACAAAACCAAACCTTATCAATAAGTGCTTTTTATGATCAGTTTAACATTTTATAGTTTGTATTCACTGGGAAGACAAGTGATTAAAATTATGGTATACAGTGGATCCATCATGCAACAATAATTTGGGCATGTTTGCAGAAGAAATTAATGTATCAAAGGCACAGCTAATACTTTCTAATAGGATAAGAATCACCCTCTAAGGAATGCAATTGCAGGAGCATCATTTGTTTTGTATAGGAACACCATAACAAAGTCTGTTTAATCACCTACCTGATATTTTCATTTGCTCATGAGAATTCACCAGTGGCATGCAGCAGGAGTCAACCAGTAAAGGAGTCCCAATTGCCAATTTATATGTTTTTTTCTTTGCAGACATGCACTTATGTTTTTATATGAATGGCTTAAGAGTTGAATCAGGACTATATTATTCACACAGAGTAATAACTCACTCAGACCTTCAGAGATCAGTAGAACTGCTCTGAAAATAAGTTGCTGTTCTACATTTGATGTATGGTGTTCCCACCACATCTAGGATTTCAAAGGTGGTGCAATAATTTGGTAAATATTTTAGGAACATTATCATAGGCAGTTATGAGTTGGCAGAGCTTCACTAATTCACTAAGTTGACTTCAAAAAAATTTCAATTTACATCAGCTGAGAAGCAGAACAAGAGTATTTAACTAAGTGTATAGAGCAATGAAAGAGAAAGCCTTTCCCCATGTCTTACAGAGAGAGCATGTGGTTTGCATTTAGCCCAGCATCCTATCAGCATCCTATGGCATTAGGCAAGCAAGCAGATCACTGCACCAGTCCAAAGAAATGCTATGATTTTCCAATGATCAATATCAACTTGGGATTGATCAAATGTCAGACAAAAATAACCAATGAAATTCTGAAGCTAACTTTGTAATGTTCTTGTTTTCCAGCAACATTCCAAAAGTACTGATTTTGGCATTCTGAATAAAAAGAAATATGAATGAAATTGCAAGAGGACAAATGCACAGAATGTGACCCTCACTTGACGTTATGTCACAGAAAGATTTATCTGACAGAGAGGACCGAAAAATTATTTAATATTTATATTTTCTCTAGAAACCTTTTTCCTTGACTGTCAATTTTATCTCATTATCAAAAAAACCTGACCATAAGTTTGTGGTTTAATACAGATGCTGAGAAACTGTTTTCTTTCATTCCACACATGCACAAGCAAACACACAGAGAATAGATTACAAAGGCATTTACAGTGTTATGACACATTTTAGAATTGTGAAATAGAAAATAGATCTTTTTCCCCAGTTAATAAGACCTTATTTACAAGATCTGCAGCTCTCTCCCATGCCCTGACAGCATATAGACAGTATGCAGTGGTGAAAAGTAGTCTGGTGTTTCAGGGGTTGCTTCATTATTATAACAGAATATTATGCTTTTATGTGTCATTTTACTGGCAATTAATATTTATATCAGCAATGCATGATGCTTATTTCTTTTTCTCAGCATTAAAATCAGATTTAATTAACTCATTTTTACTGAGATTTTACTTTACTGCACATTAGCCACTGTTATATTGTAAACATGTAAATCATTATGAAAGCATTTATTTTTGCTATGGAGTATACTACTCACTTTATATTCTAGAATGCCTGCTGGCTTAGTCTTTGAGTTGAATGTGAAATTTTTACTTAATAGTTACAAATGTAGCTTAAGGGATCTGAATCTAAAATAAAAACATAACTGTCAAACTGTCAGGTTTTCCATTATCTGTTTTTTTAATCACATGGCATAAAAACCAAACAAACTCTGGATATGGCTAACAGGGAAAATTTCCAAACATGGGTATTTAATGGATTGGTACAGCCCATCCCACTTATCTCTGCTCCAAGGAGCCCAGATAGGGGCAGGAGAGAGTGAAGTTTTGGAACAATTTCTAACTTACTGAAAGTGTGACAGGACTTTTGGAGGCCATGTTGCCACACAGCAAAATTTTCTAAAGGCCTTTGCAAAACTCTTTTCAGAAATTTTACGTGCTCCTCTACCTGTATCTCTGCATAACCTACATTTGTCTTCTTTAGAGGGGACTGTGAATTAAACTCTGGTAGGAACAGCATATCAGTAACTCCAGCACTGAGCTCAGAAGTGGTATAAACTCTCAGTTAGGAAAATCACAAGCTCACAACTGCCCTCTATAAAGTTGATGTCTATTGTCATTATTATTGTATGAATTGAACCTGGTAACAACATATATAGATTGATTTTTAGTAAAGTATAACTTCAATAAAAGGAAGAGAGGGAGTTGGTCCCTTATGTTCTAGAAGCTCTTTTTATATTCCCAATAGAAATTTTTGTTTCACATCTCACATACACAAGACTGGAATTGGCTGCTAAAAGAAACTCTTTAACCATTAGTATTTTATGGATTTTTTTTTCCCAGCAAGATCTACCTGAATGTTCTCACTTTTGCATATTAGTTTTTCTTGCGTATTAGTTTTTTCTTTTTGCTTGGCTTTTTCCTTTTGCAAACTCTCTGCACATTGCAATCTTATCAAGAATACAGCTTTCTAGTGGGTGTGCTTACTTAATTACCTTAAGTTATTCCTTCCATTTCATCAGATGTCTATGCAATTTATATGTCCTTTGAATTACTAACAGAAGGCTCATAATACAACATAAGTATTAATGCCCATAGATTTCCTTCTCTTTGGAAAAAAAATTAATCTGTTCAAGCTATCTAATGTATCCAAACCAAGACCCCTCTAACTATCCACCAAAAAAAGCTGTAGATCAAGCCATAGCATTCCTCACAGGTCCCCTGTGTGAAAACCTTAGCTGTACCTTCATGCCAAAGTTCTAAATACCATTAATTCTGTCTCATTTTATAGTTAATGGAGAGTGACAGTCACAAAAGAGTTAGGGGTAGGCTGCATCCTCTGCTGGGTTTAACCATGTGTCTCCATCAACTATTCAGACACTGGGAGCATTGTTTACAGAACCACACACTTGTAAAGTACTTCAGAGATTATTTAGCTCACCTAATTACACTTTTAGCTGAAACGTTTTGGAGAATAAAATGAATCTATGGACCATCTTGTATTTTTTAATTTGTGGTAAGAAAAAAATAAGTAAAAATTTGACTGCTATTCATATTTTATTTTTTTAAAAAAGTTTACTAGTGTTTTATAGGATCGATTTGCATGGGGTTTGCCGTTATGCTGCAAACATTACACTTACCAGCTTTTCATATTTTAAAGACTGATTGATCAACACAGCACAAACCACTGTGCCAGTATCAGTGCTGAAAGATGTTTATCTAAGCTATTCTAAAAGTCCTCCAGGCATGGTGATCCCTTATTTTCACCAGTGGTACTGGTGGACCACTCTAATCCATTTGTTCTTCTCAATGTTGAGTTTTATTCCAATATCTAACCTTAATCCTGCTTACTGAAATCCAGTTATCTTCTATTTATCTGTCAGTTTATTTATTTGCTATTTGGGGTCTATCTTAATAGAGCTGATCTGCAAATTATCTAAGTACTTCTTCCCTTCTCCATTCAAGGGGATGACATTTTCCCTGCCCTCACTTTTTACTAACGTCACAAACCATTTGACTATAGTTGGTCTTTTTATAGAAAATTATGGGGAAAGATTTAAATGTTTAGCTTTTCAACATCACCTCACAGTAGGAACATAAGGAACAACATACTGAGCAGACCACAGCAGTTGTGTGATTACAAGTGGCCAACTGCAGCTGCTTAGGAAAACAATAAGGCAAGCTGAAATCATATTTCTCCTAATATTGCTCCCTCTGCCTTTAAAAAATTACTCAGAGACATGCAGTGACAAAAACTATATCTCTGCTGTTTTGTTTAATGATGTTTTTTGGATTATATTTCAAGTCATTATCCTAGGATGAGTTTTAGGATTTATATACACAGTGTAAAAAAAATATTCCTTTTTCATCTAACCATGTTTGTGTCCCAGTTGGTGTATTATAGAAAAAGTAATTTTAAATTGACCTACCTAGTACATTCACGGGTTCATAGATTTCTACCTCCCACCCCTCATTCATCTCACAGTTTCTCTCCCCAGAAAAAAGGTGGCAGGTGAGCCTGGGTGCAGGGCTGTAGCCCCAGCAGAGGTGAGCTGAGGAAGATTCCTGGCCATGGCCCCACAGAGCTCAGCACAGAGTCCCTGAGGTGCAGGGAATCCCCAGGGGAGTCCCTCCCAGCCCTGTCTCAAGATGCAGCTATTTTCAAAAAGAGAAACGCAGAAAATTAACTTGGTCTATTTATTGTAGCAAGGATTTTAGTAGGTAGATTATTAAAAATCAACTTCTTTTTTTAACAGTATCATAACACCTTTTTATAAATGTAAACCCTCACCAGCTTCAAGGCTTTCATAAATACTAAAATTTGTGATCCTTATTTCTGATTTCTACCCTTTTCTTGCAAAAATACGTGCAGATTTCACAGAACTGGCAATGTAATTGCTTGAATAGAATTAACTACTTTTCAAGATTCCCACTGCAGCACAAGGACCAAAATAACATGATTGCTTTTATGAGCTAATAAGAAGTAGCTAAATCTTCATCAGTGCCATATATTCTCAGCTAGTAGTTTCTTGGCAGCTAAAAAAATATTCCCTGCAGGAAAAGACAAAAATTTGAAAACTATATGTTTAGCTGGTATTTGCCTGAGGTGCAAAACATAAATCAAATTTTCTGGGACTTTGACATTTTTATGTATTTATGCTATATTGAGCCAACAGCTTAACCCAGGTTTAGTTGTTTTCCACAATAGATTTTATAAATAATGCAATATGTGCAAGCCTTCTTGAGAAAAGAATACTGTGAAGTGGCATTTCATGGTAATTTACTGGGATAATTACCATTAGGGTCAACATTGCCAGTGACAAAACATAATTATATATCAATGTTTTAATATCAACATAATTGGAAAATGATGAAGCATACTCACAATTTTGAAGAGTGAGATGTTTCTGGTACGGCTCTACTATCTTACAATTTCCCAATAATTAAAAAATCATACCCTATAAATATGGTGCATGAGACAATGTTTCTTTCTTGTCCTTAACCAACTCCTCTCTCCATGTGCAGCAGGACAGAGCACACAGCAAAATATTTTGTCCAGCTCCTATTTCAAAAGTCTTTCTTTCTCCCCAGAAGAATGAGTTGGTGGAATTAAAATCACATCAAGAAGGGAGAAAAAAGATCTGATATGTCACATTTGAGCTCCATACTGCCTGATATTTCTAGGTACTCTCAACTGCACCAGGGCTTTAGGGATCAGGCAACAAAACCAGAAAGCCAAGATCTGCCTTCCTGATGGATCCAGACACATTTGCCCTTCCTCAAGTAGACACAGAAGGGATAATTCAAGATACATTTCTGTGCATGCTGCATGCAATACGATTTTCAAAGTCCTTCTATAAAAGCTGTAAAAAATGTCTGCAATTTTTGTAGACATTATAGAGGACAGATATTTAATTGAAACAAATTATGCCTAATAAAAATTTTTTACTAGCAAGAATTGCTGCAAAATCAATAATTATTTAAATTTCATTTCTATTACCTTTTTTTGGCTGCTTTACTTTCATCTTTCTTTGAACTTTGCACACTAAAATCACATTACGTGGCCATTATTTTTTTCAAAGTATCACTATGAGTCAGTCTCATTTCCTTCAAATTGAGTACATCTTTAGAGTTGAAACAGAAGCAATATTTGCCCTTTTGTCAACAGTAAAAAAACCTCCCATCATTCAGCTTTACTACTGCAAAGGTATAGCTAGCCTTCTGTTTTAACACTCTGGACTTGATTGCTAACAGGAGATGAGACAGCCTGAGATATTCCTTTACTTGCTGCTTTTATACTACCGAAGTTGCTAGATGAACTGATAGAAGTTTTCCCATCATTGTGTTGATGTGCTCCCATCAGGTTTAATAAGTTATGCTGTGATTTAATTGTTTGACAGTGTGACTCCCTTTTCTTGCAGCCAATTAACATGAAAACGTGCTGGAAAGGCTGCTAACACCTTGCTTGTCTTTAGATGCATCCAGATTGGTATTGCAATTTTCTTTTGACTGTGCACGTTTAACTTCCATTAAAATTTATTGAAAGGCTGCACACTGAGCAAAAATATAAACATAAAAGCACATATTCAAAACAAAATTAAGCCAGTTAAATGAGAATAATAAGGAATAAGTTAAAACATCCCAAGAACTGGCAGACAATTTCTGTAAAAATTCTGAGGTATTTCTCTCCTCTTCCTTCCCCAAGTCTGGGATTAATGGGCAAGGTCTACAGTATGTTATGTCATCCCCAACTTTGACACACTGAAGATTTCAGTACAGCAGTTCACAAAGATCCTCTCCCAGGATCTGAAAGCAGGTTGTTACCAAAGGAGACAGAAAGCAGCCTCCTACTTCATGCATACTGGGATTATTTTAGATAGAAATGTTACCCGATCTATTCTAAAATCAAAAAGAATGCCAGTTTCTCATGCAAATATTCTCTATAATGAGTAGATCTTGACCCTCTGGTAGGGCTTTTCCACTTTGCAAGATATTCACTGGCTCAGTTAAGAACACACATTTTATATTTTACCTAATTGTTAAATCTTGCCTATGCATTTTTTCAGCAGTATTTTGAATTCCACCTACAGAGACATTTAAAAATTGTAAAATTAATATAATTTTACAATTATTTACATTTACATTTTTCAGTTATGCCACAGCTCAGTTTTCCTTTACGTGCCTACATATGCTTAATATATCAGGATTCTCTGGCTTACTTTCATGTTTTCATAATATCTCAATGACATTGAATAATAAGGATAATCCAAAACTACATTTGCAGACCAAATAATTGCACATCTTCTGTTTTATTTCAAATGTGTTAATTACTAACGGCTGTGTGCAAAAATTCCATTTGGATTATAATAAATACCATAACTCCTGCAATTACTACTCATTAGGTACTAATGTGGCCATATCCTTTCTTTTGAAGCCAAACATCAGGCTTTAAAATAAGTCTAAAAAATAAAAAAATTACTATAACTTTGCTTCACTTTTTCTCTATCTGACTTTGCAGTAGTGACATACACACCTAAAAATCCCAAAAGATATTGACTACTTCCTGAAAAGCAGATGGGTTTGTGGCTAGAGCTGCAAGTGAGCATTACCCATTTAGCGGTACCTTGTCACAGATGGCTTTTTGGGTGAGGCTTTAGGAGCAAGAACTGTGTGAGACAGGAAGGATCAGTTTCAGCAGAAATGTGTAAGGTGGCAGTAATTATAACCTATCACATTCATAATGAATCTGTATGAGACTGAAGAGCTCGTCTGTCAAATCTCAGATGCCAAACCCTGTCTACAGATCTCAGGTAATACAGAACCAGGGAGACTGGCAGAACATCCTGTATACTTCAACTATGATGAGAAAGAGGCAAAAAAAAAATCTCTACAGGAGTTTATCCTTTGGAGAAAAGTAGGTAGGAAAAGAAGCTCAGGCAAATGTTTATATAACTCTTTTAAATAACTAGACAGCACAGCTGTTGATTCCTACTTCAATTCTGTTAGTGGGCTTCTGAAAAATTCCACACAATAGGCCTATTGACAGCAAGAAGGCAAAGGCCATGCATACATGTATTTATTAATTTTATACATACATGCCCTCAAAATTCCTCATCAGTCTTTAAGATCCCTTAAGCAGCACAATGTAAGTTACAGCAATCAGTCCATGTGAGGTCAAATCTAAATCTGCCATACAACATCATAAGACTCTCCCACTGAGGGGTCTCTTCATAACTAGACTCATGGAACTACATCAAGCATAAATCAGAGAAGTATCATCTTGACTATGCATGACATAGCCTGAAGTACAATGTGTTTCATCATTTCAGGTAAAGCTGACCCATTTTGCAACCAGCAACTTCAAGCATTTGTTAAATCGACAGAAGGCATTAGTGTAGGGTTAAATACTTATCTGGACAGCTATCAATCCTAAAGTAAAATGTACACATGTTCCAGAAAAACAGATTTGAACCTGCATATTTGTCCCCAGCCAGTAAGTAAACTACAGTCCCATTTCTTCTACTCCAGACCTCAGCAGTGTCCAATGTCCACCTTTGCCTCTACATTTGGCTATTCAGGTCTCTAATTTATCTCTCTTACTTGTTACCTCTGCATATTGCTCAGCCACTCTTTCTCACTCTGACTATGCCCTTGACTATATCATGTTAATTCTGAATATTAATTAATTAATATTAGCAGAGCAATTTGCTCATCCCAGTCATTCGCAGGTATTTAGACAGGAGTAGCTAAGAGTTTTGGGGAGAGTCTGCCATCAGCTAGTCATCTCTTCTATGAATTATCATTCAGCACCATTTTTAAGCAAGCTTAATTTTGAGAAATGGATTGATCATGTCATTTCCTTCTTGTTAAAAGATAATGCAATCCTATTCTCTGAATTAAAATTTTGTGTTCTGTGGCACAACCTTTTCAATGTGCTTCCTTCTGATTTGATCACTCCATTAATCTTTATTCAACCAGTAATTGATAGGTATATGACAGTAAAGTGTCTATCCAATGAAAAGCCATGATAGAAGCTAAAATGGCACATTGCACGTAACTTATTGGGTAGTTAAAATTTGGTCATTTATTCCTATCACAATTTGTAGCAGGGACACAAACTAACATGACACGAGTCTGTTCTCTTGACAAATCTTTCTTTCAGGGCAAAGAGCATAATGAAAATTGCAAAAGCTATTGCACTAGCTTAAATCAAACCCATGGCAGAATAATGTACTTAAACCTGTGGCCTTCTGAAATGCAGTAGGAACTTTAATTTAAGGTGCAATCAATTCCCCAGCTGAGACTTTTATATATATGGGAAATATATATGTTTCTCATATACTAGAAACATGATTATGCAACCACAGAACCACATAATCGTATAAAATTCAGCACTGAGAAGCCTTCTGTCACATATTTCATCATGAAATTCCCCTCAGTTTAGTTCCTGGCATAAAACTGATGCTCGCCAAACGAATATATCATTAGAATTTTTTAAGAAACACCGTATTTGCCTGAAGTGTACATGTGGATACAGTAACTGTTTAGGTTGAGACAATAATTGTTTAGACTGATTAGGTTCCATAATTAGAAAAGAACAAAGCAGATTTCTCTGATGCATGGATTTAGTCCTCTTTTTGGGAACAGATCAAGAAATACTTTCAGATGAGTATTTTAGCGTTTGTATATCAAAACTTTCTACTCAGTAAATAAACTGGCCCTTATCAGCCAGTGGTCATGAAACCTTGATCCGGATGATATTTTCCTTGAGTCCAATTCATATCAGCCAGTCTCAAGTCCCATGAAAATAATCTGAAAATGTTTTGTGACTCCCTACATATCACAAAAGCAAGCAAAAGAGTCCTAAAACTCCAGTGTTATACCTGTTCTTCTAGGAATTCAGACCATGAAATATAGTATAGTTAAAGCTGATGATGAGGTATAACTATTGTCTCATTACTGCATAGGTTCTTCAAATAAAAACATAACAAGACATTTCTCATCAGTAAATTCCTAAGGACAAAATTTATTGTTCAAAGGTCTAATGGGATCTTACAGGCAAAATATATGAGATAATTAGGCCAGAATTCACTCCTGCAACTCATGGGCAACTCCAAGCTGCAGTACAACTGTCACACACTTTTGACAGAATGGCACCTGTTGACCCTTCTCATTCTGAGTGAAGGTTCTGAATTAAGGACTTGTCACAGTTAACCCCAGCCAGCAACTAAATACCATGCAGCTGCTTGCTCTCTCATCCCCCACCTTCCCTCTGGTGGGATGTGGAGGAGAATAGAAAAAAAAGGTAAAACCCTGCAGTTGAGATAAGATTAACAGATTAACAACTGAAACAAAGAAAAATGTAATATTATTTATGACAATAACAATAATCACAATGAGGAGAATTGGGCTGGTTTTGGCTGGGGTAATTTTCTT
>WAAG01003626.1:321-13066 GCA_013390105.1 Tichodroma muraria
TTCTATTTTAGCATTTACTCGTGCAAGTGAGGAATTGTTTTTGTGAACACATATATCAGGTTCTTTTTTGTTGATTATTTGTTATGAAAAAAAAATGGCTTTTTTCCCCCCACACTAGTATTTTTTTGGGTTTTTTTTTTGTCTCTCCACAGCAGTAGACACATTTAGGTATTTTACAGCGACTTTAGGTAGCTGCGGAGTCTGGTAAATCTGATCCCAAATAATATAGGAAGAAAGATTTCTTTGATAGCATTAAACAAAATAACTTAATTATAAATAATTTGTACCTTTAAACTCCTTCTGTGGAAAAAAAAATCAAATTATATTTTGAATGCATATAGCGTAAGTCATAGCTTACTGATTAATTCTATGGATTTACCTGTCTCTAAAAGTCAAAACTACAAAGGGAGGCAAAACAGTGTAAGTAGCTCTTGAGCCAAAGAAACTGGGGTCAGAGTACTTTTAACACATTATTGACTTATAAGTTGTTGAAAGGCAGTAACTTGAAGTGGGAGAAGGAAATCAGGGCATAGCTGGTTTTGTTAATTTAAATGTATTGAGAATATTTAAAACACTTTTGTTAATTGGAAATGAGGAAGTTAAGCATGCTGTAATATTATAACTTTCAGTTACACAATGCTACTTTAAGAATATACTGAAAATGAATCTGGCTAATTTCTATATACCAAGTCACTCTTAGAAGACTCTTTTGTTTATTGTTAACTGTATGTATTTTGTATCTGTCTTGCTGCTTTACTGTAAATCTTCCATTAACATCTGTTGGCTCTCTTCTTGAAGAAGTCATATTGAGTTGTCTATGTTATTTTTTTTCCATTTTATCAAACTTTAATTCTCTATACTCATTGAAAGCAGGTTGTAATGTACTTGATGAAGAGTGCCAGGCTTTTTGAAAGATATGCATGAAGTCAACCAAAATGCTGCATTATACATATGGCCTTTTGCTTTTTATTTATCTTACAGAACACATAAAGAAGCCTAATAGCACCATGTAAAAACTAAGTGGAAACATAGAAACAATTAAATCCCTGAACGAAATATGAAGAAGGAATTAGCGCATAAAATAAATATAAATAAAGGGGCCAAGTAGTTTGCTTTTTTTTTGTTTTAAAATAGATGATTAGAGAAAAAAAAGAGGAGGAAGGATAGTTTGAGTGCCAGTGATGGTTGCCAGTGGCACCAGGATTGGCATCAGACCTTCTTTGTTTAGCCTAGGATGTCTGTGATTTGTTGGTTGGCATCCGCATTGCAGTGCAGAGTAATGTTACAATATATTGACAATTTCCAGATCTAGAAGTGTCAATAATCTTTTCAGTTCTTAACAAAAAGAGCTTCTACTTCCATGTCTGCCTTGAAAGAAGAAATAATGACTGATCTATGAAGCTCTATCATTGATGAACTTCCTCAGATGCTACTTTTCACTCATCTCAAAATTCAGCATCTTTCTTCCCCTCCATTCACTTTCTGCTATCCTCTTTAAAAAAAAGAAAAGAAGGAAAAAAAGGAAAAAAAGAGGATTGACATAGGTTTCAATGCTGCTCCTTTGATTGAAATTGAGGAAGAAAATTTGAAGTATCCACTGTGTTCAATGTTTATCATCAAAATAATTCTTAATCATAACACACTTCTATGGGGCTCTGCTTGCTGTGTGTATCAGGGGCGTGTGTATCCCACACAGATCGGGTTATAAAACCCAAACATGAAAATGGTGTGAACACTGTTTCTATTGACAGAATTATCTTTTTTCTTTTTTTTTTCCTGTCAGCATCAGGGATTGTCTATCATTTGGTATGAAACGTATTTCAGTCCATAAAATCATTTGATGGTATTTGATTCAGCGCAGCGCTTATGCTGTGTTCCCTTTGCTACAAGAACCGCCATTTTGTTTGTCGAGTGCCAGGAGAGGAGAAAAAAAAGGCAGACAATGTGCTCGATGCCAATAATGGTTGCCAGTGGCACCGAGGTTGGCATCAGACCCTCTTTGTCTAGTTGCTGAATGCCTTTGATTCGTTGGTTGGCATCCGCATTGCAGTGGGCACATTGGAAAGTTTTTGACAATCAGTGAATGAAAGCTGCAGTGCTTGTTTGCTGCAACAGAACCAAGAAAATATAAATCTGTCCTTCAGATAGATGTTTTACTTACTCTTACAGTGACTAATTAAAAAAAAAGCTAAAAATTGCCTTATTATTTTTCTAAACCACAAAATATCTACAGCAATGTGCCTTGTCTGCAGAATTCTGAATTCCCTCATCATCTCTGCTACTTTGTTTTGCAGCATAAATAAAACGCAAACTTGATGTTAGGTAATTCAGCATATACCAAATGAGGCATAGTACACTTTGGGAAATGCTTTGAGAGTTTAAAGAACTGAAACAGTAGTACATGTAAATGCTCAGATTTTTAAGTGTTTTTAGCGCATGTGTCTCTCAGAGTACATTTCTCTGATCAGTCATGTTACTGTTTACACTCTCCTTTGTCCTTATGCAAGGGTGATATAATTGGGGGAGCCCATGTTGCCAGCTGTTAATAAACTCTGAAGTCAAAGGAGGAGAGGATCTTTTAAACTATCTAGGGAGTGGAGAAGAAAATAGATGCAGATGTCCTTAGTCCCGTAGTGTTCAGGCACTCTTCGTTTTTTTACTTCTTACACCATCAAGATACTACTACAGCTCCAGCTGTGTGACTTTGTTATCAGGGAATTGGCAAAAAGAATAAATAATTTCAGTTGGAAGTTTCCTAGATAGTTAACATTAATATTGCTTTCCGGTTAACTGCTTATTATCTCATTAATTAATAAGAAGGATTAGCAGCTCTACCCAAAGGGCTGCACGGAAGGAAGCCTGGCCTATGTGAGTCCCTGAGATGCTAGACTGTGTCCTGTCTCTTGAGGATTGGAGGGGGGGCGCTGGGCCAGGAAAAAAAAGGTAAAAACAAGAGAAAGATGAGAGAAGAGCGAGGGCACTGGCTGGCCAAGGGGAGAATTTTGTGTGCAGGACTCTTGCGCTGAACTGTCCCTGTTCTGGGGAGGCTGGCAGTGCCCTGCCCTGCTGCAGGTGCCATGAACTGCTGGGGGGGGACATGGAAGGGGGCACGGGCACACTCCAGTGTGGTGCCCACACTCCTAAAGAGCGCGCTTGCAGATAACTTCAGCTGGATTGCAGGGTGCGGCCGCCGCATCAAGCCGAAACTCTTTTGCCCTTAGCTTATGCCAGCAAACTGGCAATCCCTAGCCAAGTGGGGATATCGCTTTCCCGATTCAGACAGTCCTGGCAACATGTGTGCCTTGTCTTACATGAAAAATGTGCCCTCTTCCAGAAAGAATTGTAATTCATTTTTAACGTGATATGTCTGAATTGCAGGAGTGCGTGGGTTTATCAATGGCTCGATCTTTTCTAAAGCTTTTTGAATTTTGTGAATTTCTGTCTATAAGGAGCTCAAATTTTGAAAGAGATTTGCATAGTAGTTTTCAGGTTACATTTTAGTTTTCATTCTGTAAGTAGAGAAAATTTATTGCGTAGTCATTCTGTTCATATTTTAAAATTATAATAAAATTATTTTGCTTAGTTTGCTGTGACTGCATGAAATTCCACTTAAAATCACACTCAAAATAATGTTTTAAGCAGTTTTGGTAAAGTCATATTATGGTCATGTGCCTAAATATCACACCACCCAGATAGATTTTGGATGAGGGTTTGCATTTTTTGTGCGCACTAATGTTCCCATATTCAATTAATAAAAAAGCAATGGGCTTACATGAATCAACCATTTGCTGATTGTTTCTACATCTTTTAACCTTAATGATTTGCCTCCTTCTGAATACTTTACCTGCGAACACACAATAGAACATTTTACCTGTTTTGCAGAAGGGTATGTCAAAGTGCAAGGTGATTTGTTGGGAGTTTACACAGCAAATTATGAGTTACAGCAGGAACAGCAGGAAACAGAGCTTATTACTGCCTGTGCCTACAGGCTTCTATATGCTCTAGGACCTTGTCTCTTGCACAGTGAAATGGCATGCGATACCCATGCTCTAAATCTCAATTTTGAATTGAGGAAGCCAGTACAGAACCAGAAGTATGAGTTTATATTTTATCTGTTCTAGTACGAGAAGAGGTTTTAGTAATTTTCATAGGCAATAATCAACTTTTTGAAAACCTAATTGCTCTGGACAATTCCAGTCTGTTGAGGTGTGCAGAAAACACAATTTTAAAAAAATCTTTTTTGTGTCAACTGAAAAAGACACTGTATTATTTTCTAGTTTTCCAATATAAAATTTTGAATAACTATTTTGTTGACTGTCTCTATTGTATTGAAAATTATAGGCAAGAAAGACATTTGCCATTAGGAAATGGAGGTTAATTCATTCATGTATATATGGATATAATAATATTTTCCAATTGATTATTGTAGTTACTTTGTTTATGAAGACGTAGGATACTGAAACATTTTGAAAGGCCACTTAGCAATTTTCATTTTTTCACAACATTTATGTGTGAACTAACATTCAGATGGTAGGTCTGAAGAATTAAAAAGGTTTAATTTTTTCTTTTTAATTAAAAAAAAAAAATTCTTCAGAGCAGGAATGCAGGTCATATCACAGCTTCATGAAAAAGAAAAGGGAGTTTTCCATATTTAATATTACTGTTAACAGGAATTAAATTTATGTGCATTTTAGGAAGGAGCATTTACCTCATTCTTATTTTTTCTTACTTGATACACTAAAAGGAGTAATTTTCACAAGTTAAGTAACATCAGTTGTGTTTAAGGTGAAGGAAACTTAAGTTGAAATAAATTCTATTCAACTACTTGAAAATGTAGAGGTCAGTGTTAATTTATGAGTGACATTTAGTTCAAAAACACAAAGCAAAGAAAGTAAAGAAAAGAATGGAAAAAGAATCACAAATTTCTTCATGGTACTGTCAGACAGAAATAATACTGTGAACAAAAGGATTCTTCTAAACTATATACAAGACCACTAATTAATAAAGGAAATACCTCAATTTAAAGCAGAGTTTTATGTTTTAAATTTCTTAAATTTTCATGCATACTGAATTCACTGTAATTGCGAAAACTTCATTAAAATAATTAAATACTAAATGCCACTGCAGGTTGGATTTTAAAGTTAATTTCATGAGGTTGCTGTCAAATCCGCTTCTTTTCTAGCAGACTAAATCTAGCTTTCCTTTCTTCCCCTGCTTTTTCTCCTTCTCCTCTTCCCTGCTGCTAGTGCAGCAGCATAGTCATGTCAAGGACAGGTGGCCCTCTGCAACGGTGGCCCACAATGCCAAACACAGTAGTTCAAGAGGTTTCCTGAAGTGTTACTTTCCAGTCTCAACAGCAAGGTGAAATGTTTCTTTGGTGTAATTGCTTGGACTAGGATGATCTTAAAATCAAGTTAAACTGCCGTCTTAACTGAATAGAGTTTCTCCTTCCATGGTGGGGTGAAGAAGAAGGCTCCTTATGGGGAGCTACTTTCCAGATATTAAGTGAATCTGAAAAGGGAAGAAAGTCTCTGTTACTATTCAGTTTGTTTGACAGATGTCAAACGAGATGTCATTCATCATAGGGAAGTATCATGATTTTACTCAGTTTCTCTTTTTTATTTTTGTAATTTTAAACTCTGGTGGAGTTTTTAGAAGATTTTGCTAAAACCCTAACTCATGGCATTGAAACCTGGATTAGAAGAGGTCTGAAAGTCTCAGAAGCTAGTAAAAAGGAAGTAAATCTCACATTATTAGCTTTGTCTTAGAGAAAGTAGAGTTCATTTTGATGTGTCTATTGTACTGTCTTGTAGCAGTGAATTGTGTGTGAACCTGGAAGGATTATTCTAGAACAGTTTGTATTTTTCCCCCACCATGTTTTTATTGACAAAAAGATTACTTGTGCTCTCCCCTCAGTTCTCTGAGGGGGATTCTTTGCTTTTCTGAAGTATATTGTGCTCTCTAAATTTTAAATAAATATATTTCTTTAGCTGTTTCTTGGGAACATCAACATTGGAATGTGACTTCTCTTATAGTCCACCTGCTACTCCCCGCCCCCCCAAAAAAATGGTGGGAGATGGGCCCTTCAGACTTGGTGTTTGGGGGGGATTTTGAGAAAGGGCTGATAGTCTAAAGTGTGTTTATCAATAATAGTGTTATGAATGTTTTCAGATAGTCTGAGGACCAGAGCTTTTGCCTTTATGCCCTTTAACTTTTGTATCTTACATTCCACTTTATGTGAGATCCCTCTTCAAGTGAGAAAGGTGACTTAAAATTATAGGGACCTAGGAGTAATTTTTACCTTAATTTGCTCCTAACTGCCTGTGGTGTTTGGAATTTTTAAACTACATGTATGTTTGTTTATTTTTACTCAAAGAAATAGAATTGAAGTAAGGAGAAGTTACTGTGTTGTGGCATGGTGTGAAAGCTTAGATGAATCCCCTTCAATAATTGTGTTCTCTTCTCTCAGTGAAATCTTGCACTTTTTTGCTTAAGTAACTGCTCATCTCCAGAGTAGAAGGGACATGTTAAGTTTTCCAGTGTCCTCCCATAAAGGCACCTTCACTAAAGACATCTCCGTGGCTTTAAGTGGCTTTAAGTTCTTATTATTTCCCTCTGAAAAAAATAAATATGGAAATTGATCAAAACAGTTCCCCTTTTTCCTTAGAAAGTGAACAGGAAACACAAATGCAAAAATGAACAGGTAGTTAATTCTGAGAAACTCAGAGTGGCTGTCAAGAAATTAGGAAAAAAATCTGTGATTTTTTGTTGGAGGTAAATGGTATGCAAAGGTAAGTATATTCAATATTGTTTGAAATTATCTAACAATTGATAATTTTATGTATCTATATTTTGAATATATTGTTTACATATTTGACTTCCTTATCTCCAAGCAATATTAACCTGAGTTACTATATATCTTTTCATAAAGGATCAATTCAAACAACTGAAAGATGGTTATCTATTTATCTTAAACCTAGCACTGTATTTTAATTTCCAGTCAATTTCCTTGGCATATCCTTCATAAGCTGCGTTCTGAGGTGCCATAAGATTTACATATTTTTCTTTAGAATAGAAACAAAATAATGCTTTTTTGCTTTAGAATTCAGTAATTACAAACTCTATGCCTTTAGAAATTAAATGAAATTAAAATATTCACAGAGTATATATTTTTTGCTTGTGAGTTGCATTGGACTAAATTTCCAAACCATTTTCAGCCTTTTTTATGAAGGCTAACGGGGAAATTCTTAGAAGATTATTACGGATGTGCATTGTGTCTGAGAGACAGCAAATGTACTTACTCCAGCATCAGCTTTCCATTGACTGAGTAATGCCATCAAAAATGATGCCATAATTTTTGAAGGGATAACTCCACTCCAGTGTCCCTGATTTAAAAGTGTGAAAATTTCTCCTAATCAAGACAACTTTCTCTGACATCTGCAGTTTCTAGATGGATTACCTTAAATTTGTTCTGCCACGTTAAAAGACGTGTTTTACGAGGCTGGCCTCTGCTCCTGGCCTTAGTGTCAAGAATCCTGCTATGTGATGCAACACATCTTGTTAGGTTTAATTGACCAAAGCTGATTTGTTAAAACAATTCATTTGTGCTGTAACTCATGCCCACACCAAGCTACCTGAATCTCTTGACCTTGGTTTGTCTGGGTCATGAAATGGCTGTGAACTGTTTGACCTCCCCATTGTTCAGTGGCCATGCCACTTCCTCTACTTCTTTGTGGTAGTTGCTGACAAGAAGACCTTGGGCCTGAATTTACACCCCAGTGAGTCTTCAGTGTCCCTCCAGAGCATCTGTATCCTCCTTTGGAAGTGCTCCTGATGTCACCACCTATTGTCTGGTGACAGTGAGGGGGACAAATTGACAGCCCTTCGTAGTAGAAGGGGTAGTGAGGGAATTTCTGGGAGCTGCAGGAAAGCTCCATCCTCACTCAGGCTGCTGTGCTTTTCTCTTATGTTGGGGTGCATGGGGTCACTACTTTTTCCAAAGGCGAACACCATCCGTCTTAGTCCCATTTCACTGTGAGCTTTGTTTAAGTGGGATGGAAAAAGTTCTGCTTTGGAAATACTTTATGATGAAAATCACAAAGTAGGTTATATAGAGAAATAGAGTATGCACTTAGGACACAAGAGTGATCAAAATAATTGTTTGGTGTGAAATGGAGGAGTGTTTCCCATCAATGTCATAAGTGGCTATTAACTTCTTTAATACTAAAACATCAATTTCTAAAGACAAAGACCTTGTGTTCAAGAGCAGTCATGGTTTCAAAAGCTGAGGACTTTAAACACTACGCTTGATGCAGTATCTAAACTTAGTAGAAGAGAGAAAGAACAATCTTCATATGACTTCTTAAAAGAAAAAAGTGAAATGCATTATTTCTATTGGAAGCTACTTGTCCTTAAGAATTATTCTTGGTGGAGGACAGTCATTGGCCCCTGACCCTGAAAGGTTGCCTGCTGTCAGTATCTCAGATGCTAATGTCAGCTTCTTGGTGTAGACTTTGTGCTTCCCATAACTAACAACTATTTGACTGTTGGGACAATTTATTTTATTGAAATGGGTATTACAGCTGATCATATGCTGCATTGTGACACTGTTTTAGAAAGTAGTGCCTTTCAAAATCAGTGGCTGGATCTGTCAAAAAACTGGCTAGGTTAAGAGAGCTTATAGGCTACCATTATAAAACAAGTAAATTTGTATTCCTGTAGTCATCAGATAATTGGTATGTTCTTATTTTAAGTCCTTAGCCTTAGACTTTGCTCATATGAGTGGATTTATTCAATTGAATTCTTTCAATTTTTCAATTCAGCTCTGTATTCTTTCACAGCACTGTGCACTGTCTTTCACAGCACATAAACAGGTTTATATTTCTGCAGTACACCTGATTTCTTTGTAAACTTATTCTTTTTTGTTTCTTGAAAAAGAAAAAGAAATCAGGTGTTATGTTTACATACAGCATTCCTGTGCACTTGCATATGATGAAACCTTTTCTTTCTGTGTGAAACTCTGCAAGCTAAGTGCGATTTCTAATTGCAGTTACATCGTTCCTCTGAAGAAAGAGGGTGGGAATGGTGCAAGGAACTTGAATGCTATCACTGTAATGACAATGTAAAGTACAATTCAGTGTTTAGTTGCAAGGACTTCAAAATTCTTGTCCCTAGTCCCCCACCCTGCAGCTGTCTCCCCGGGTCACAGCAGGTGAGTTAGTATCTCTCCCTGGAATCAGGGAGAGAGAACACCACTTTAGTGCTGGCCCAGTGAGGGTTGTGATATATATATAAATACTGAGATAAGTACTGTCTAAATGTTCCTGTATTCCACTGCAAGCAAAACCCATGTGCTGATGCCCAGCCCCCAAGAGGGCTCTGTATCATAGAGAAATGTTGTACCCGGTTTTCTCATGCCCAGACAGAAGAAACTTGCCCAAGCAGGGAGGGCTGGCACAAAGCATTCCTTGCCTGTAAAGCCCTGCGGTGGTACTGCTCCATTGGAGGGGGTGTCAGAGCGAAACTGCGCAGCAGGGCTGGCCCGTCACAGGGGACCAGGGCTCTGGAGCAGCCCTCCTCATGTCACCCCAACTTCCTTCAGCAGGAGCTCTGGGCAAGGCTGGCCCTTGGGGATGGGACATGGCACAGGCAGCTCTCTAAGTTTCCCTGCCCTGTGACAGTGAAGCAAAAATATACTCCAGACAGAAAGATAAAAGAAACACTCATTATGGGACAATTGTATGGATGTTCATCAGCATTCAACCACAAAGGAGGCATCTGCAGTGCCTGCAGGCGTGGCCTATGAGCTCAGTATGCTTTCCTGTCCTTTTCTCTGCTGTCACCACAGGTTTTCAGTCACGTGTGCCACTTGAACACCAAAGTTCCTGCACCGTGGTCCCGTGCTCAGGATGGATGGTCAGGAATTTGGTGAGGTGTGAGATGAAGTCCAAGCTAATATAACAGTTTACCTGTGTCTGGAATATGCTGGCCATCCTGTTTCATCTCCCAGACTTGGACAAGTCTGATTTGTGAGGCAGCTGATGGGCACGCCATTGGTTTGTAGGGGCTTAGTCCAGGATTGTGTCATAGAGGGCCTATCTTTGCCTGAAGCTCCAAGTGATTGTAGAGAAATGCTCCGAAGTAATTAGTAACCCGTGCTTTCTGGACCTAGTATGCCATCTACTTTTACTCCTTCAGTCACTGCTTTCCTCATTCCTCCCTGTATGATGATATTTCAGGGCTGGTAACAAGCTAGTCGTACCAAAACCTACAGAATTACTGTGTCTGTTTCTTAGAGTGGGAAGTGGCAATCATTTACAGAAATGAAGTACGTCCATGCATTTTTCCAGATGATATTGAAACAGTGCAGTTAACAGCAAAACAAGAGTTAACATCAAAACTTATTCTATTGTTTAACTTCCAGTTAAAGAATAACCAGCTTGTGCAGAAAAGAGAATTGAAAAATTGATTGGACTTTTGGATTCAGACATAGAATTTAAAGGATATCAGGTTGTGATTTTGCTATACATGCATTCATAAGTAAGGCCTGCAGTTCACTCATTTGTAGAGGCTTATGTTGTAGGAGCCACAGACTTAGTAGGTTTTATTAAACCCAAGGGAATTTGTTTTAAGACTACGTGTAATTAATTTAACAGGCTTAATTGTGCCTTTTTTTTTTTTTAGTTAAGAAAACATATCAAATTGTTACTTAGAGCATAAAATTGTTTTTTGGACTTTATAGTGAAGAGTTCTGGTGTGTTTTAAAACATATGTTGATCTTGCTTTGTCATGCACAAATGCAGTGTGTATGTAGTCCTTGGCCTTTCATGTATTTTTTCACTATATTGTGGATATAACTTGAATATCTTGAGACAAGAATTATAGTTGTCCTATAGAGATTTCTGTTCTATTTACAACCTCCAAATAAAGGAAAAGCTGCTTATAGTAAAATGAGGATCACTGGTCTTTCAGTAATTAAATAGACTTGTTATACTGCATTAATCCTTTTTGGAACATTTGGAATGGCTTCTTAACACTCACAAACACAGCATTAGGGCCAGCAATTAATCTGTTGTTTGTCCTTCAATATTTGTGTGATGTAAAGTATGTGTATTCAAAGATGTAATTCAGGTTCAGGATGAGGATCAACATTGAGTCAGATAGTTATTGATCATTCAGTAGTGTGAACCAAGTTCTAGAATGAAGTTGCAGTAATTGTTGGAAGGACTCACACACTACTAATTGCATCCAACTGAAAGAACTAGTAATGGTTTTCAATGCTGTCTAGTTTTGGTTGCTCTATGTACATGAGGAAAAAAGTGTGAATTATTTGGAGGTAGCCAGAAACTTTGTTTTCTGGTTAGCCTTCCTTATAGGTAGGTCAAGAAGTAAAGACTCAACATTTCAACAGTTAAGAATACGCTCAAGAAAAAAATTCAATATCTTTCTAATGATTAAGACGGTGGTTTTTTTTTATCAAGGACCGGTTGATCACTTGATATTTCCAATTTCAGGGTTCAGTGGTGCTAATGCAATAGTCAAATTTCTTCCTTTTCTGAGCTTTGACTTCACAAACAATGAGCAACTAAAATCACACAAACTTTCTCAGATTTTTGCAGTTTTTAAATTGCTTTTCTGGACAAAGTTTGCTTAGTCTTTGGTTAGAAGGCCACACTATTTCACTTGGTGCTGTGTTAAAGTCCTGTGCTGTTCTTCTGCATTGTTCAGCTGTAATTAACCTGAAGCATGGTCAGAGCATAAGCTTCTGAGACTAGGTTAAATCAGAAGAGTTTTATGTTCCTGTGGCATATAGTCTTAGAACACATTATCCTATTGCAGTAAGATAAAAGTGTTTTAAATATAGTCCAGCCAGTCTGACCTTGTCAGAATTCAAGTCATATTATTGGTAACTTGGGCTTGCTGACGTGTTTCACAGTAGGATGAGCATTAACACAGAACTCCCTATTCCATCTGGTGAGGAACCTACAGAGAGGGCTATACATAGATTATTTCTTAAATTCCATGTTACAGTATAATGAAATTCTGTCTTCTCTGTGCTCATGACACTTCTCTTGTCATTGATAGGTACCTTTGTCAGAGACCAAAAAGCGCAGTTGAGACACTATAAAGTGGCAGTATTAGATCATGTGGATGTGACTGCTGAATAGTGATAGTTATGGGTTGTATTTTTGGAAAAAAAGTGATTAGTGACAGCTTTAGCATATGTTTTATGAAGACTTTGGTTTTCAGGGTAAATGCCCTAGAAACAGGTGTCAAAATGAATGGAACAGAATTCAGTGATAAATCTACATACACATGGCACAAAAGTTGCAAAAAGGCTCTACAATTTTTAAATTTGATTCTGCTGAAGTTCGCCTACATGTTGTAACAACAGTGATAACCAGAGACATCATGGTCTCCGGAACTGACGTGTTCCACACCTGTGGAACACGAGGTCTGAGGAAGCTCATGTTGGTCCCTAAAGCAGTAAAATTGCATTCATATTGCATCTCATGTGCTTTTATGTAAACTGCTCCTTTGGGTTCCCTACAGGATGATGTCAATCTACTCTGGAAAAATTTGCCCATTGGAGTAACTATAACAGATTAATTTGAACTTGTCTCTGTTATATGTGTGTTTTATTTTCCAGTAATAATATATGCACATGACTATATCTGTCTGCATATGACTAGGTGTTTGATAGGTAGTTTCCAGTCTCACTGCATGTTGTTTGGTACACATCCTA
>WAAG01003636.1:0-15479 GCA_013390105.1 Tichodroma muraria
AAGCCACCTATACGGCTCTTAGGTGTTAATTGTGGCTTTATTTGACCAAGCTTTTGCATTTCAAGAGCAAAAATGTGTAGACGCTGGAGCAAAGTGAGAAAAACGTGTAAAAGAAAACAAGGGAATTCCAAGTTTTAAGGAACTCCTCTTTAAATCAGTGACATTTCCCCCATGCCAGGTCTGTCACATGGTATAAAGACACAAATATTCACAGTGAGCACGCTGTCTCAGCATTCTCAGGATGTGGAACTCCTTTTGCAGAATAGTCTTCTTTCATCTTGACTTCTCTCATCTTCTGCAAAACTTTCAAGGTCTGAAGGGTTGCAAGTGGTCATGCTTTTCCCCAAAACAATCTGTTAATTGGTGTGGTGCCCTTTCGTGCCTCCTCACAGAAGCACCTCAGCTAAAATACTGCTTTCCAATCATCTAATTTACTCCTTTTCATTCTTATTCCGTACTTATTTAACAACATCCTCACTACTCTCCCTGAATAATTTCCTTTAATGATACTGTGCCATTTAGTGCCCATTTTAAACATTAGCGTTTGTGAGAGACTTTGAAGAACTGATTGATCTTGCTTTCAATACTGCTGATCACATATGCATATCAGCTTATTAAAATATTTAAATTACATTTATAATAAAAGTCAGTGACCTCCTTGTTTACAGGACATAAAGTGTCGATATGGAGTATGCAATGAGAATTACGACTAAAATCACAATTACTGATAAGTAATTATTTTTCAAGTTGCCTAAAAATGTAACTTGCTGTAAGACCACACCATGAGGTGAGAATTCTCGTAGAAGTCTGGGTTTTAAAATACAGGATGTTGAACAAATAAAAGTTGACCTTTGACAAATCATTCCTCAGCCTCATTTCCATTAAACATCAATTGCTATAAAGTGATGGAAGGATGGTACATCTCTATATGATGGAATGGCATGTCCTCAGCAGTACAGTAAAAATACATAGAAGTAACTGCCAGTCTCATCTCTCCTTTCCACACCCAAAAAAAAGCCTCACCAAGAACCGTATGAAAGTTTTAATGTGTATATTCTACAAATAAACAAAAAAATGTTTGCTGAAATGACCATACTCGAAGGCAGTATCTATGCATATATTATAATTCAGATGTTTCGAGCCATCGCCTGCTATATGATAGGCTTTTTAACCTCAGACTTGAGAAAAAAAAGGCAATGGCGATTTTAGCTGGAAGCAATTTCTGCATTTCCAACCTCCCTGTTGCTGTTTGAATGCACACAGCTGTGTTCAGATTTCTGTGTGGTGTCTGAATGTCGAGACACGCAGGACCAGTGGCAGGTACACAGCTCAGGAACCAGACTGGCTTGTCAAATATTTATTGAAGTCTTCACTCAGTCCCATTTGAAAATACCAAACCAGAAGCACTGGGGAGTTGCACAGAGAGTAGATAGAGTGGAGAGCTACAGAAAGAAATCAAGGGAATCTCTCTTCCTTGCTGCAGCCAAAAAAAGGAAGTTAATTGCATAGGAGACTAGACTGAAGTACTTGTCAGAAATAAATTCAAAGTTAAAACTGTTGTTAGAGATCTGTTCGCACCTACGGTACTTTATAACTTCTTCCTCATAATCAGAGTTATTAACACTGACAAGTTAAATAAATTAATTCATCAAGCTATAGAATATTATGAAATCTCTTATTGAGATAAATTAAACAAAGTAGAACCAATCATTCATACTTGCAGGTATAATACAACACAGGAATATTAATTAATACCAGAAGGTAATTCTGACATTAGTCACTATGAAACTGCCTGAACTGCATCACTGAAACTTGGGTTGTGCTCTTGTTTATTGTGTACCAGCCACAGCCTTCGAGTGGTTGTGTGGGTAGGCAGGGATGGTGACATCAGTGACTCCCCCAGTGCCTGATGTGACAGGGGCAGTGGGGACAAAGGGTGCTGGCTGGTGTGCAGCCCTTTGCAGAACATCACAGTGCCTGGCCTGGTTGCTAGGGGATGGTGCTGGCAGCCAGTCCAAAGGCGGTCGGGTGCCCTGCCCTGTCCCACCACACAGAGAAAAGTTGCCAGGCAGCAGCTGACACAGGAGCAGAAAGAAGGGAGAAAGTAATTGAGAGGATTGAGAAGGGAAGAAAGACCAAAGATTAAAAACAGAACAAAAAAAAAAAACACCACCCTGTCTGAATTCAGGGACTTGCATTACACTCTGTCCCTGCCGGAGAAAACATCCCTGAAGGAATTTTTCATTACTGCAGTGCAACGTTGGTTTCATTATTAAAGACTTTCTGAATGTGCATCTCCAACAGCTGCAGGAAAAGTTCTCCATGTGTGAGCTTTAATGTGGGCATTTGCATACCAAGTGTCATGGATGAAAACTGCTGGCATTCCAGATGATTTGGTGTGGCTTTAATACATAAATTGGGCGGTATTAAAATCCACATAAAAACGGATCAGTATGAAGACCTTCCCTCACAAGTGCAACAATAAATGGGACATGAAGCAAAACACAAAGTCCTAAACCAAGAAATCATGACCTTGATCTGCACTAAACTCCATCTTCCAGCGATTGTAAAGAAATTCTGATTTTTTTTTATTGTTTTTTTTCTTGCAAAACACTTGAGAAGTGGTTCTGGCCCACACTAGGGGAAATGCAATGAACTGATGCAAGTCTGCTAAAGGGCAGCTCAATGCCAGCTTGTGGTACCCAGACATCTGCTCAGGACAAGTGACATTTTGCAGTTAACTGGACATGCTTTAGCGAAGGCATAAATGGGAAATCTTAATGCTGATTGCAAGGTTTGCTTCTCATAAAAATATCCTCATAAAAGTTATTAGAACAGAAAAGAACTCATCACCTATTGAAGTCCATTTAAAGGACAATTTTGAGACGTACAAAAACCCATTTCTTTCAAAAGAAACTTCCAAATCATTCTATTGTCCAATAAATTAAGATGTTTCTATAAAACAAGCCAACTTCCTTACCCACTATCCTGCTGTACCCACAAGCAGGGAGAGATGAAATTTATTTCTAATGAGTGGAGTAGAAACTCCTTGTCCAAAAGAAATGTTCACAGTCAGTGCTCAGAAAAGTATGAAAAGTAGGAAAAAAGAGAAAAATATCTGGTTCAATCTGTTTCAAACTCCCATGGTAAAATTTGTGACCAGACCATGTGGCATATTAGCCATTTCAAAGTACTTCCTTCACCAATATATCCAAAATAAATATACTCCATAGTTCCAAGAAACACAATAAAATTACCTTTGTTTAATATAATGTGATTTTCTGAGACAGTGCACAACTAAAGTTCATCTCCAAAATACCCATGAGCATGTGCTTAGTTATTAATTTGTTCTGCATCTTTAGTCCTGAAGGTCCAGTCACTGAAATTGAGATTTGGACATAAGTGCGTCTCCAGTAGGACCAAAGGGTAGTAGAGATAACCAGTCCTACCTCTATTAATTTAGGATTAACTCCATAGTTTATGGCGTTCAAACAACACCTATTCAAAAACCCACCTGAGAATTGCCAAAGGAGCTCTCCTTTTTTTCTTTTTTTTCCCCTTTTTTAGTTAGACCTCAATGCAACTTATTTACGAAATTTTCAATTTCATCATGCAAGTGTTGTGAAGTAAAGTATACTGTTTTATCTACCTCTTTTATTGTCCTAAACATGGCATCAGAAATAATCTGGCAGGATCTTTCTTGGTGATGGCAAATGATTAAAATTATAATAATGCATAATGCATAATGTCATTGACAGAAGTCATTATCCATTTCCACAATCTCCTATTGTGTTCCCGTATCTTACTGCTCTCAAGGATCATATATTTGCTGTTTGCCAGAAGCACAAAAGGAATATATAAAAAACAAGACGGTTTTTCTTAAGACTTACACCTGGTGGTGCTGAAATTGGAGATACTTGTGTCGTAAATGGATGCTATTTGACAAATATCAATCGTGTATTCCCAGTTATGCAACGTAAGAAGAAAAGATGATATACCACAGAAACAGGGGTGCCTCTCTTGACAAACCTGGGGAGCTCATGGTTGTTTGGCACGCCCTGGAAATGACTAAACCATTTCTCCTTATGCAATAAAATCAGCTATAGTGAATGCATTTATTATTAAAAAATTACAGTTGCCACTCTTTGCTGTACATTGGCTCTTCATGCCAAAATTATCCCAGCGTGAAGCAAAACAACGATGATGCTTCACATTCGTATTTTAGGTGATTTTCCAAAGGGAAGAGCCTTCCCTTTCCACTCCAAACATATCTCCACAATACTTGATCCAGCAGCCTTAGAACATACATAACATTTTCCCTTCTTGATAAACATTAAACACTTGCATTACTGAAGGAGCCTGTACGAACGCTTTCGTTTGGAACAATATTTTTCTACAGAGAAGCGGAATTTTACTATTTGGATGAGGTTTAGCCCTGTGGCTGGTGCTGCATCATCCCAGGCTCTGTCCCACCCCTTCTGCAGTGGCATCAGTGCAGCCTGGCCAGGCACAAGAGCTTCTGTGCGTGACTGTTTACTATCCAAACTTCCTTTAACTTTCCCTCTAGGAGAAATTAGTGGCATTTACCATTCTGAGATGTCTGGAAAATTATCCTGCTGACAGCTATTATATTCACTTTTTACTCTCTTCCTCCAAAATGTATCAGAATGAAAACTTATGAGTCTGCACCACAGTGTTTCAAAGGCTAAACGAGCCTCCCCCCCCAAGACTACAAAGCAAATTATTGTGCGACGGCAGCCAGGTGCCATAGCAGGGTTTTCATTCTGGTTTTGGGCTAAATCTGATTAATCATAAAACAGATCAAATAAAAGAACATCTGGTACAAGATTTTTGCCATCAGATAAAGGCTTTATGGTGGAGGTTCAAATGACTGCTGTGGCAAACAGCCACCATTACAACAGTAGGCAAAATTTTCCTTCATAGCAAAAAAAAAACCCCACAAAAACCCAAAACAATTTGCATAAATAATTATTTCACTCCATAAAGAACAGAGCATGCAAATGTCATTAAAGGTTAAAACAATCCCAAAAACTTAGTAGGGGAATAATAATTGTCTCTACTATTGAAACATCATGTACAAGGTACCTTGTTTAGGATTTAAAAATGCAGACAAACTCCACAGTCTGCATGATGCTCTTATGCTTTTAACATAATCAGGCTTTGAACGTCATTTAAATGCACCTTTTAATATCATTTTGTCTGTCAGGGAATAGTAAGTCTGCGTCAAAAAAAAAAAAAAAAAAAAGATTTAATATATTTTCCTCGCTTTCCTTCTTTTTATAAAAGGTAATGTGAAAATGTGCCCCGGGGTCTGCCCCATTCCGGCGCAGACGGTCTGAGAAGTTTGGGAGGAGCGGGATCTGTTTGCAGTCCTTGAGTGCCCCCCATAGGCTACTCCTCAAATCATCGCTTTAAACCAGGCTCAAACCCAAAAATATTTTCATTTTGGGGGAGAAGAAGCCTGAAATCTTAAACTCGAAGTAGTCTCCCTCAAGTAAAATTATAGATCACAAAAGAACATTACAGTGGCTTACAAAACTGTAGAGCCAGTCACTATTTACATTGTATTCTGTTTTTTGAATAGTCTATGTTTAGTAGGGTTAAGGCTTCAGATAATTCTAAATATATTTTATTTCAATGTGGCCATTCAAATTGAAAAAAAAAAAAAAAGATATAGCATATTTTAAGAAGCATAATAGTTACTTTTCCAACAGAATTAACAATGGATTCAAATTTTTTTAAGGGAATAAAACCTGCAAAAGCATACTGTAACTTGAAATTATATACTTCTCAAAATAAGATAATTGATACAAATTCATAAATTCTATTAGAAAATAATAATAAAAAACCAAGCTAATTATGATGAACACTTTAAAAGTAGGACTTTTAAACTTATGTAAACATTCTCTCTTTTTATATTTGACACTAAAATATGTTGTCCTTTCATCTGTGGTTGATGTTAAAGTAAATGTCACGCTTTGTAGCTTCTCACATATGACCTTGGCAGGGTCAGATACCTCCTTGTCACGTGCCCACCCAGCTTTGGAGCATCTCGTGTCCAAATGTCTGCACAAATACACTTAAGGAGCGTGAAGAAGGAAAGTGGTAGAGGGACAAAGGAAACTATTGAGAGAAAGAATTTAACTGGGATATAAAATAAAAAAAGTTAAGTGGGTGTAGCCATTGAATAATATGTTGGAAGGTGCTTCAGAATGGAACATAAACCCTCTGAATGGCTAATTCCCCCGGGCTTATTTGGCTAATGCCATTAGGGAATCACAGCATTTACTCTCATGTCTGTAGATGGAATAACAATGAAACGCAGAAATTGCTGCATGGAGGAGAGGGAGAGTTGAAAATGAGAACCTACAGCGAATGATGCAGAGACAAAATCCAAATTCAACTTCTAAAGAAAGACCACATTAATCTTTATTAATGTCTTCCCTTGTAACAGCAGCAGGTACCAGCGCAAGTGCACAAATCAGAATAACACGGCTCTGTACGTTAAATTTAATCCCTGGCCTAAAACTGCAGAGTAACTGCTCCCATGAATGACTCTGACTCTCCTGGCCATGAAGTCCAGCTATTTGCCGTTACCCTTCTCTCACAGGAGAGACTTTAGTTCACATGTAAGTGGCTGATGCATTTGGACACCCAGCAGGCTATTTCTCCTCCCAAGCTCCGCAGTGCACACTGAGTAGGTCTGGAAGAAGTTTCCTTAAACAAGTTGCTAGACAGATCTTGACTGATAATAGTTTTATAGTCACTGCTTGAGCTTTTAGAAGGATTCCTCTTGAAAAGTATGATTCTGATTCAAAACACAGATTTGATCCCTTTCCCCTCTCTGTGTCTCGTGTAAAGGATGGGTATCCCCCTCCTCTGGGCAGGACAAATTCTGACACTTCTTCACCTGGAATGAGGATACAGGTAGTGCTGGTGGGGGGGAAAGGAGAAGAGTAAAGAGACAGAAGACTTTTATGTTGAACCAGCTCTGTGTTTTG
The DNA here is from genome assembly GCA_013390105.1 of Tichodroma muraria. Classification (NCBI taxonomy): domain Eukaryota; kingdom Metazoa; phylum Chordata; class Aves; order Passeriformes; family Sittidae; genus Tichodroma; species Tichodroma muraria. The sequence goes on from WAAG01003636.1 coordinate 7,023, forward strand.
GTGATCCTGGTTAAGGTGGGAACTCACTTCAATAGCCTGAGCAGTTCTTTCGTGGCTGTGTGCTACCTGCCCATCTAAAGGGGGAGCAGAGCAAGCTGTGCACTCATGCAGAAATGAAAGGGCACTAGATATTAGGTAATATCCAATGACAGTTACATGTGCAAAAAAAAAAACTTCAAGGGCTTCAACATTTTTGTTCAATACAGGCACAGCAGTAAAAGAGAGCAGATGATATCGAAACACATGTGGATGTCTGTGGGTGTGAGAGGGACCTGGCTTGAGGGACTGAGGCTTCACTTTCAGCTCTAATCACAGGGATATGAACATGGACCTATTCTCCAGTCATTTTCCCTTGATAACAGCACACTGTTCTCTGCATGTGTAGAAAAATGGTGCTCAGCTCCTCCATGCAAGAGGGATACAGCTCAGCATCTGCCTGTTCCTTTTCAAAGGGCTTTCAAATATTCTGTCATATAAGTCTCAAAGGAAAATTGCAGCAGGATGAGAGAGGAAATTCCTTCATGGATTAATAGCTAAGTGGTTAGAAACAAAGGGTAGCAGTAAATTATTATTATTTTCTCAGTGGAGAAAGTGGAAGTTACTCCAGGAGTCCTCAAGGATGTTTCTGCAGCATCACATGCAAGACAAGAAGACATCTCTTACACTGGAGTTTACACTTTGTCCTAATACATGCAGAAGCCTTGTGTAAACCAGTAACCTAGTGCCCTTCCTTTGAATGAGAATGCAGGGGATCGAAGAGTGAGGAAATGATACAGGGAGCAAGAAAAGACAGAAAAGGAGAATGCAAGAACCCAAGAAATGAGCAGAAGAGAAAGTCACTGGCAGCTGGGACAGTTGGGAATACTGGTCCTGAGGGAAACAGTCTCCAGCGGATCTTAAAAGCTTACTAAAAAAAAAAAAAAAAAGAAGCATGAATGGGAATGAATTATCTGATGGAAAGAGGTGTTAAATAGCCATTGGTCCACAGGAGGGTTATTGAATGAAGGGATCCTGCAGTTTTCAAAATCAGCTCTTATTTACCTCTTTTATTTCTTTTTCTTTGCAACAGAATACATCCCAAAGCTGGCACTTGGCCAATACTTTCAGATGACAAAAACAAGCAGATTCCTCCCTTGTTAACTTGTTCTGAACACTATATTTAAGGGGTACATGTGTCCACAAAAAAAACCCCAAAACAAACAATCAAAAAACCCAGACACAAGGGATGGTATTTATGTCTTTTCTTAAAGTAAACAAAAGTGTCTCTGCAAACACATAAACTAGGAAGTAGACAAAACCATTTAACAAGCTCTCATGTTAAACACACTTTGATATAAAGCTTAATTCCTTCTTTCTGAAAAAAATAAGAAAAAATCTACAAGGATAATGCTGTAGCAAGACAAGTGGCTGGGATTATTTGAAATGAAGGCAGGAAGATCTTGTAGTGCCCTATGGCAATCCATCTGGGGAAGATTTCAAAAATATCCAACACTTACTTTAATATAGTCTGTCCCAAAGGCAAAACTATTTGCTTTTCGCAAGGATTTTTATGAGCTACATCTTAAAAGTAATCACTGGCAGAGATAATTTATTGTTAGCCAGGGAGGATATTGAAAGGCAGGGGAGCTATTAATCATCTATGCAGATATGGGTGAGATGCTGGCCCTATGGAAGTCAATAGTAAAATTCCCATTGACATCTGTGAAGCTGGGCTATTACTCTCCATGCTGGAGGTTTAAGTGTTTGCTCTGTCTATTAGGTCAAGTTTCTCATTCGCATAATTTTCTGATTTACACAGAGTTACACCAAGGTTTGACCGAGGGAATATCTCTGGTTTGTTGAAATGAATGTTTTTCTGCAGGAGTACTGCTTCAATATTTATAACAGGAATTGTTTCTGTATTACAAAGTGCAGGCATGTTGCAAAAGTGCAGGTGTGGAGGTACAGTCAGTCTTTGTGCAGAATTGTGAGGAGGCTGCGACTGAGATTGTGTTGACACCAGACATTATCACGCTCTCTTCCTGGCAAGTCTATTGGTGTTGAATTTTGCTTTCCTTGGGAGTAGTTCACAATGGAGCTGTCAAGTAAAACAAACCAACAATAAGTCCAATAAACAATCCCAGAAATATCCACACTCAAAATGCTTTCACAAAATCACCAATGTCCTTCAGCACAACCCATGTCTTTCGTGGAAAGTAGGGATATGAGCCCCGAGAGTTAACTCTGCATAAAAAAAAAAAAAAAAAAAAAAAAAGCCAGGAAAAATACACAGCTTTAAGCAAAGCCCTTCCCTTTTCTGTTGGAGAGGGTGATATGTTTCATAGCAGATTGTTTGATGACATTATGGCACTTAGATGTCATGATCAACACACTCTCACTCCTGCTCAATATTTAAATTCTTTGTGAAATGTGTTGCTGATGCTTCATAAAGCTCCATCTCCTCTGCAGTTATAAAGAATGTGATCAAATTATTTCTACCTGCTTATAGACAAAGTGCTCTAGAGGCATCATTTTTAGTCTCAGCCCGTGGGAACAGAAGTGATTAAACAATTGCTGTTTAAAAATAGCATCACACATCACCAGCAGTCCATCGCAGAGTCAGCTGTAAACCAGCAGCAGCAGAGATGTTTGTTTTTACCCTCTTCTGGGCTGTCATGGCAGACAAAATATTCTCTTTCTGCAAATTGATTTGTTCGGAAAGCCCAAGTATATTTGTTTTCCTGAGTAAATCCTTATGATTAATAATAGTAGGTGAGAGTTATTCTGTGTGTTTTATTTTAATGAATAAAACCCAAAGCACAGGGAAGTTTGTGTTCAAACAAGGCTAGAATAAAATCCAGTGAGAGATTTTTGCTTTTCATGTGTCTTTTGTTTGGTGTTCAGGATTCAAATCTGTAGCATGACACTCTAAATCCCTATATGGGAAAAGCAGGGTCGTCCCCCAGTGATGGATTAATCTCACTATCCAGAATATTTGAAATTGCTGTTTTGTCCAGAAGCATGGAGCTGATAAAAGGAACGATAGCCTTATCTATATATGTGTTTTCATGTATATTCAAAACAGCTTGAAAAGCCTGGTCTCTCTTAATTAAATCATGAATAAATATGAGATTTCCTTCTGTTAAAGTCCAGCCTGCTGCCTGAGCTTCCACACGAGGCGGGGTTGGATCACGCAGGTTCAGCTGGGTGAACCCTGTTGTCAGCAGCTTGAGGGATACGTTCAGAGTGCACTATCTGGTCTGGTGCATAGAGAATGAGATCTATTGAACACAATCCTAGTGCCCCAGAGCCTGAAATTCAGTTTCAAAAGATGCACTGGCCTCCTTCCCAGGGCTGTGGGATGTCAGTCCTGGCATTCAGCACCATGATCCCACTTCCTGGGACCCACGTTCCTTATTTCTATCTCAGAGGAGTCAGGCAGCACAAGGTGAAACCCCAGGTCGGGGACTCATCTGACCTTCCTAAAAATACAACCCCACCTCATGTTTCCCTGGGGGAGTGAGCACACGGAGCAGCCAGGAAGCTGGAACGGCAGGCCTGGACCAGTAACCAAACCCACTAGGAGCACACTCAGATCTCAGAGGTTTTGGCAGGCCTTGCTCTCCCCACCCTAAGGTCCACACGTGAGTTGCTTTCTGCCTGTCTGTCTGCCTGTCGTCCTGTGGCTGGCCACCCATCCATCCCCAGTTTGGGAGGGGAGGTGCTCCTGGGTATGGAGCACACGCTGCTATTCCCTGCACAGTGCAGAAGGCACAGCATTAGAGGTGGGTGGTGGATGGCACGGGAAGGAGCAGGAGGACAGTCCAGGCCATGTGATCAGTGTTCGGCACGCAGAAAGGCATCAGATGCAAAAAGCATCTTAATTATGGCAATTCAAGGCAGAAGTAAAATTGCCTTCCTAATTTTGGAGAGCGCTGGTAGGAAACACCCACCCTGCTAAGGCTGGAGCACAGATGGAGCTGGACTGCCAGAGATAAGGTCATTCAAGGGGGAACGTGGAAAGGGCAATGCCTCTGGGACAAGGTCCTGCTCTTTCACTGGATGCTGGCTTTCTGCTAAAACTGCCAGGCATTGCCGTTCATTGCCCCAATTTACCAATTCCTCCAGGAGAAGAGCTAGTTAAAAACATGCTTTTCTGGATCAAATATTTCCCATTTGTCCAAGCTTTTCCAAAGAACAGCTGATTTCAGTGCCTGTGTGGCTCTGTGAAAAGGCTGTGACAGTTTGTTCCTCTGACTTTCCCATGCAATGCACAAAAGTCTTTCCCACTTCCACAAATATCCACATCCCCAGAAGTGCATCACGAGCCAATATTCATGTAGACTTCCAGAGTACTGCAATATCCTTGGAGGTGAGGGGAGTTCCCAGGGGACATGACTTATTCTGATTTTTTAATCAAACAGCAGAGAGTTGTAATGCAAACAGATATTCAGATGCCATTTTCACATCCCATTCCTCAGTGTATTAACCCTCAGTAACACCTGATCTGCCCACGGCTGTAGAGAGAAGGGCTGGCTGTGTCCTGCCTGCACTGCCCTCAGTTGTGGAAGACAAAACTCATTCTAGTGGGTGGTAGGGAGAGGGTTCTGAGCCTGCCAGGAGCCCAAAAAGGCCATCACTTGAGCAAGGGACCTGGAGAGACTAAAGAAGACATGATGGCAGCCTGAAGATAAAGACTGAATCATGGTGGGAGCTCCCTGTTTGAAGTGGGGGAACACACAATGCATGAGGAGTAGTTATATTTCTGAAGCCAGTCCATAAAAACCATGCCCTGACACTTGCTATATCAGTTTGGGGCACCTTAAAATGTGCTGGGGAATCAGTATGCATATGGTGAAACGGGAGCAGGCAACCATGCAAGTGTAATGTTTGGTAGAAATAGAGGCAGGGAGTGGGGAACCAGCTAAACATAATTTTGTGCTACACTGAAATACTCAACACAGGAAAATCAAGGTCATATTTTTTGTGTGCATTTGTCAAGTCCAGGCCAGATTTAATGGCCCAATTTTGAGTTATTTTTTCTGCCTCACTGTTCCTGTGTTAGAAATCCCACACACATGTTGTAACAGATTGGGTAATGGCTTTATTTTCCTGTGGATGGAATCACTTTGGTGTTTTGAACCCCACTCCAACCCCCATCTCCTTATCGGGTGAATCTCCACTCTCTCATGGTGCTTCTACATTAAGTCTCATCTCTTGGGCCAATTCAGGACACTCGCTGTCAGCAGCACAGTACACTAATTTTAAATTAGCTTTCAAAGTAATCAACAATTTATCATTTATTTATGCATCCTTTTTATATCTAGTTTAACATTTAAGCATTGAGATAAAAAAAAAAGTCTTTGCATTTACTATTGCATTTTATTCTGCATAATTGGATGCTTGAATCCTCTTTTGTTTGATATACAAAACTCTTGTGATGGGGTGTAATTCAGCTAATATTTCTGCAGTTAGTACATCTATCTTCCTGAATTTCACTAAAAGGAGTGGAAAAAAAGTAGATGTGTGTCATACTGAGATTTTTACATTGTGGAATTCATAACCCTCATAGGACAATAACATAAATGATGCATCATCAAGTTCTGCATTGTCTGAGGCATGTACCTGACACTGACAGGGAAGAAACTTTTCTGAGTAATCCTTTCATGCCATCAGCCTTGGAGGGGCTCTGCTGCCTTGGACAAAACTCCACCTTCACCAGTCACCTGTACAAAGGGGTCCTGAATGTTTTGCAAGAGTCACTCTCAAGACTTTAGAGTTCAGCCTTTTTCTGTCATTCATGTTACATCTGCTTTTCAGAAACAAGGCTGCTGCTGTAGTTATTTTTTTTTCTGAAAATGGAAAAAACCCTTTAGTTCTGTGCTTTGATACTGTTGTTTTGTTTTGTTTTGTTTTTTTTTAATAAAACTCTTCCTGTTCACACCCCATTTCCCATTCTTGTTCCCATCCTGGCTCACAATGGCCCAGCAGAGGCTGTCAGAGCCCCTGCTGCTTGGAAGGAAGAGGCAAAGACTTGCTACCCTGCAGAAATCACTCTACCTGAAAGTGTCAGGCCACCAAAACTGCTCCTTGTCAGCTGCAGTCGGAGCCATGAGCTGCTCAGCTTCACAACAGAGCAAAAGTGAAACAAGTGATAGTGGTTTATTGTGTGTCTTGGTGGCTGCTGCTTGACAATGGAGGAATTTTATTAAATTCAGAAACTTTGAAGTTCGAAGGTATCTGGAGAGAAAATAAGACCTTGACCCTTTTACAGGTTAAGAAAAGAAGAAGAAGAAAAAGGAGATTGTGGAGAACAATATCTAAAACAAACAACTTGGAATACTGGGTATTAGGGACTTATTTGGTGATGGAGAGGAAAACTTACTAGATATGAGTTCCAGTAATAGCTTTCTATAGCAACCACAGAAATATGAGATCTGGGCAAAAGGAGAGAGAGAGAGAGATTCCTTTTGCCTCTGTTGATGAAGACAACAATTTTTCCTTGAGTGTGTCTGAAGAAATATATCAAAAGTCTTTATTCACCACATGCTCAACATAGGAATGAGAATATGAGAATACATTAAAATGTGAAGTGTAGGTGCCTTGTTCTCTCCCAATATTCTTACTTATCCCACCTAATGACAGTGAGAAAAAGATTGTTTTAATTTAAAATTTTACTTATTTGAATAAATACTTGCTTACTGAGACGGATTTGCATTTTATTAAGAAGCCAGGGCACACCTGTACTCTGAAGGACTTAGATGAGAAGATTAAAATATTCAGTAATTTCGAGATAGAATTTGCATGTTCTGGCCCTTAAATTGCAAAGATATAGGCACAGCTATGGCAATTACATGCTTTTTACTTACCAAACTAAACAATTAAGGATGCAAAAAAGTCGATCTAAGAGAGCAAAAATTGATCTCGAAGCTTACCTGAATTACAAGAGAAGTGTTTCTGTTTCAAGTCTAAAGATATTTAAATTATAGCTGTGTTTTGAAATTCCTTTTATAGTCAGAGGTAAACTGATTTATTTTTGGTTTACTTACAGACAAAACCTACTTGATTTGGCACTGATTATTCGTTAACCTATGCTTCCTTTCAACCATATTTTAAATTTAGGTGAAATTAATGTAAATTATGAACATGAAGATAAGAAGTGGAAATACTGAGTCACAAACTTGAGTCTGATGTTTGTTAAATGCTTTGCACCTGTTGTTTATTGCTTAGACACACACAATTTCTGTTGATCCTTTGCTGAGGATGGATCCTGCCTGGTTCTGTCAGCCTCTTCACCTTAGCACCTGTATTTGTACTTCCCTGTTGCTGCCCCAGCCTGTCCCTGTTACTCCTTTAGCCCAATCCTTGATCAAGCCCAGGAGAAAAAGAGTTTGCAGCCTTAAATGGTTTGCTTCTACCTTACCCAGTCCTGTTTGGCATGACCTCGTGTAAATCCTTGTATTCCATGTTTATGCCATGGTTCCCCTCTTCCTCTGGTCTTGAGATGCCGCTAGGAATAGATGTGAATCCTGGCAGTAAAAATGAACAACATGAAAGAACAAGACTGGCTCTCTTCCCCCCCCTTCCATCTGAATCCCTGTTCTAGCCAGCAGCACCAAGGGCTTTGGTTTCCTGTTGCAAATGAACCTGTCTCAGCTGAAAGGCAGCGTCATGTAAGATTTATATGTTGCAATTATGAAGTATTATTTTTCGACGTTTCTCCAGCGTTACATTTCAGCCAAAAATCTAAAGTTCCATAAAAGAGCGCTCAAAGTGTAAACTTGAAATTCAGTTTTAGCAGCGCCCTCAGCTTGGCAGCAACCCAGTATTGCACCAGTCCTGTACCAGGAAGAGCAATAAACTCCCTAAAGGCTCTTAAAGCCCCTCCTAAAGGTGAGATATATCAGACAGGAATCACTTAAATATTAATACTGGTTTCCACTCAGGAATGCCAAGAACATCCCACTTACAATGGGGTGGATCAAGCCAAAGACCCAATCCTGCAAAATAGTCTTTAATCCACACCCCAGTATTGGGGGGCATCAGAGTATATGTCCAAACTCGCTTGGTAGATTTCTTTGGACCTGATGAACCAAGAATTACTAGGTCTAAACCTGGGATGTGGTCAATGTAAATGTAATGAATCAGGAATATATTGGCTAAAGCAGATTATTTGCAGAAAAATGGCAACCTTGTTGCCCTATATCACTTCTCCCCTAAAGGTTCCCTGTTCCTACAAAAAGTTATTGAGAAAGAGGAGGGAAATAAAAAATCACTGTTAGTCCAAACCAGAATTCCTCAGACTTTTATCCAGTTTGTTGTGTGCTGCAGATTGTTCTCAGGTATCTGTGATGCCATTCGTGCAGAAGTAATAGACTTACCTTACAGCACCCATCTCTTTGTGAGGAAAACAAGCCTCTCACTCAGACATCTCCAAATGCTTTTTTTTTTTTCTTTTCCTTGTAATGGTTGTGTCCT
>WAAG01003644.1:0-16034 GCA_013390105.1 Tichodroma muraria
CAGGATAGATCATAGGATTTGAGCATAAATGTGATTCAATGTGTTTTCCCCTGTGAAGCACTCAGGCTTAGGCAGATGATAGGGAAATTGCTACTGTTACTTTAGTTTAGGATTTGAAATACCCAGTGCTTTGAACACTGTGAAATTTTCTTTTTGATTTCACTAGGCTTTAGCACACACCTGTAATGACGACCTCTTCTTTGTTATTATTAATTTTATTCCCTAGAAAAACAGGTTTTGGTTTAAAATTTTCATAATTTTACATAGGTTATGTCTTTAAGGAGATATTAATGCCATTTCTGCTTACAAGTCAAAAATACATGCACTTTCATTTCTACTACAGTTAGTACATGGTATAGTGTTTACATTTGGCAAAAGGCAGAAATAGTCAGCTCTGTGTTTAGAAGCAAGTGTTTGTGTTTGATCTTGGCCAAAACTTTCCCCTTAAAGTCAGGAGAACAATTAAGTTAGGATAAACCTTAGTTTGTCTTTCCAGCTAGTTATATGGCCAGATATACACACTCCTATGTCATCATTTATATTGAGTCTGTTTTTTTTTTTTAACACGGCATTCTAAGATTTCAGTAAAGCTTGGAAGATATATTTTGATATCATTGCATCTTCAACACATTCAAAATAGGATAATAACCCAAAATATACATTTTAGAGCAATTTGCCTGCTGTGATATGGCACAAGACTGGTCTTCCTGCTCTATCACTAAATGAAAACACTGACTAAAAGATCACAGAGATTTCTTGAAACTTGTGTTGTTCATTTCAGTGGGTCTGAAATAAGTTATTGAAAATTCTGGATTTTAGTCATCTTATACCAGTGTAAACCTGTCTTTGTATGTTTGTTATTTCTGAGGTCTAGGAAATACATCATTGGACAAATTGTCTTGTGAGGCCAAAATTAGCTGCTGCTCTTTCCTTTAAAATATTAACTATTTAATAATTTCCATGAAAATACACTAACAAATAATAATTGCACTGCAATGACTTGGCTGTTTATAGCCTGTAAATTGAAGCATTAGGTGTATGTAAATATCTTGACTTCAGTGGGAAATGGAAAGACGCTGCTTAGTAATAAAAGCTGTCTCATTCAATTAGCAGAATGTTACATATCCTGTTTCCTTCTAAACACCATAGGGTCTCCTAAACATTCACAGGGTTGGTGTTGAGTAAGCAGGCTGTTGCATTGCAGATTACAGGAAGCCTTGTACTTAAAATTGCCATTTGAAATAAAACAGAGCAAAAATTTTACCAGATATCAGTAGGCTTAGCCATTTGAAAAGCAAAGCTAAGGAGTGTGTGTGGGGAAATCAGGGTAGCATTTATTTCCGAGCAAAGGTTCAGAGTGGTTGAAACTATTTGACAAAAAGTCTGAGTAGAAACAAAACTGAAAAATGTTTTCAATGTAATGTTGAAATGCTTCATTTTGAAAATGTCAAATGAACTGGTTTGATATTTCACAATGTTTTGGGGTTGTGCATTGTAATGGAAGCCAAGGAAATAAAAGGCTAAGTTCACCCAACTACTTGAGGGCTGTCCTCTTACCAAATAAATGCCAGGAGATGCCTTGGCTCAAGCACATCTCAGTCTTTCTGCCTTCCAAGGATTCCCTCACCCTTCCACCAGATGATATGTGCTCTGATTCTTATACTGACAATTTTTTCACTTTGCATGGTCAACTTGTATGTCATTGAGCAGAGAAGGTTCCTTCTCACATCACAGGAATTCAACCATATGCCAGGAGATCCCAAATTTCTGCCCATGCACTGAATTCAACAGAGGCTGAACTAAGGACTCTTGATATGTCAAGGAACTGTGTTACCCCACAGCATCAGCTACTTTGTGATGGAACATCCTCAGGCTTCTCTTTTGTATGGAATATTTAAATGCTATTTTCTGAAGAGAACAAAAGCAATCATAAGCTACGTTTGGAATATCATTGAGTAATAATTATTAGGTGTCTAATTATTTCTTTCTCTTTCTTAGTTTCTCCAAATTAAACTTTCTTTATATGGATTTTTTTGCAACTTACTTCACTGTTTTTTGAACTGGTCATCTGACAAGAAAAAATAATCAGTATTTTCACATTCCTCCTCCAGATGGTTAAATCTTCAAAAATCACAGTGTGACAAAGTTGCATAGTTGGAGTGATGGAAGTTGCTGGAATGTGTCAAGGATCAGAGTTTCCCTTAATATCTCTTGGATTTCTGTGTCAGGAGGTGTAAGTCAGCATAGCTCTATTCGTGTCAGTAAGGTGTGATGTTTTATACTGAGCAGGGGATTGACTCACTTTATTTTGACTTCTATCAGGTAAATTAAGATTAGGTGTGCTAATGGGTTTGGGGTTTCCCCTACTGATTTTAGTAAGTCCTTACTTACTCCTATGCATCTGCTTTTTAAAAAAAAGGTATAACTACTTTCATTGACTAAGTGACATATTCATGAAAATTAGGTAATTAAGGCTGGAAATTTCTGGAAGACTAATATCTACAATTGTAAGTCTGGTACATTTTGAAAAATAAGAATATTTTTTTCTATATATATTTGTGTGTAACTTGTGTGTGGTTTTGTGTATTATTGTTATAAAGCATGTTTTCTTTCCACTTCTCAATTGAAGAAGATAAAAAACAAGCAAACTTAATATAATTACTCTTCATTCAAACAATGGTATAATCATGTCACTAGTTCCTGTGAATATAAGATTGTTATAAAAATCTTATTTAACTTCTTTTTGCAGGTATCGTCATCTACATCTGCATAGCTGAAGTCAAAACTTTTGCCATCGATATTTTATGGACTTCATAAAAACTGAGGTATTTATGTATGTGGCAGATTATTTCACAATATTATCAATCTGCCATGTCCACCCATCCTCTTTTAAAATATTCCCACATTGCAAAGCACATTATCACTTCTATGAAAACAAAAAGAGTGAGTATTTATTTTCAAAAATGTTCTTCAAGACTTTCATAAGGTTACTTCGTAAAATGTTAGACCATGCCCTTTGTCTTTTCTTCTCATTATTTCCATGTGCTGAAGAGCTATGTGTGAAATACCACTAAATCAGAGTAACCAGGGTACATCAGGCTGTGAAGAGCAGGCCACATCACTAAGGGTTCAAAATTCTCCTATTTCCAACACCATTGTTGGTAGCATTGTACTCTAGCCTGATTAAAGTTTAAATATGTATTATGGTTCAAATTAAGATGAAAATGGGCTTTTCTAAATCAGAACCTCTTAACTACTCTTCCAAATTCCAATAAATTCAGAATACTTTGGATTACTTCCAGTGTAGTTAAAGGCCAAACCTCTGAATGCCCGCTTAGGGAAAATTGGGTTTTATTAGCCAAAAGAATATAATTCTAGTTTTTTGTACTGAGATAGTCCTGTTAAACTGTGTCCCATTACTGGGTTGCACAAGTAAGAATTTAAGAAATGAAGTCAAGCCTTTACTTTTAGTACAAATCCTTGTTCAACTCAGTTTTGCATTGTAAATATTATGAATATTTGTCAAATTTTATGAGAAGATAACATGATTCATAAACAAAAGTATTAATTTAAATTTCTCTTGTTTTTTCATTAATGACTTTATTGTTGCTTTTTAGTGGGTTTTGTGACAATTTTTTTATAAACATCAACAACATCGTGACTGAAATAATCAGTACTGTTGAAATTAAGTTATTACAGTTGAAATTAAGATATACCTAGAGGATTATGGCATTACTTTCATAGTATTTCTTCTACTTCCGCTTGAAGTCAGAAGTCAGTGTATAGCACTTTAATAAGTTGTGTTGGAGATGATGGACGACAGTATTTGTTGTTTGGTTTGCGACGGTTCATGTATGGACATTATTTGAGAAGCTCTGTGCAGTTTGGGGGCTTTTTTGACTTTCTTTCCATGGATCTTGATACACAGTCTGCTAGTGGCTGTTGCAGTGATTGTGCAAAACCTGCCCACGGTGGCTCTTGCCCATCCTTGAGCCAGTCCTCACCCGCAGTGCTGAGTACAGGCCTCGTGTGAGTTGGCAGAACTTGGGCTACAAGGGCTGGGGCTCAGATCTGCTTGGGTTTGGTGCTGGGTCAGCCGGTGTGTCCGTGGCAGGACACTGGTGACTGTGAGCTTCCCCCCATGGCACTGCACCTTCCTACCTCTCAGCAGAGTTATGGAGACAAAAATCACTTCAGGACAGTAAGATGTTTAGTTTCTATTCTATTAAGGAACTCAGACATAAGAAGCTCAACCTCTTCTTACCTGTCATAGGCACTAAAAAGCTGGTGCTCAAACTTCTCCCTTTTTCTCTGTGTTCAAACTTGGGAAAATTCAGTAACAGTTTTGTATGCTGCCTGCTAACTTTAGGCCATTGAAACAATGCATCAACATGAAGTGAAAAACAAAAATATGTCTCAAATCCATGTGTTTTTAAGCTAATGTCATAGACAAACAGGCAAGATATTGGCTTTGTGTAGGTTGTTAATATTTAGTTTTAAGGCATTCCAGATTAATATCTTCTTGGATTTTTTCTGTGTATAGGAAGAGTCATATTTTTGTTTAACATCTTAAAATGTAAAGCATTTTTTGAATCAGTTTGGACAAAAAAATCAAGCAAGTTGACTCAGTGTTTCTGGCCATTTCCCTTTGATTCCTTATTCCAGAAAAACCCAACAGATACAAATCATGTATTTATGGGAAGATATTAGACACAGTTCTTTGGTCTCTGATTTTGGGGAATGCACACCAGCTAATTAATATGGGTCTCACTCTGACAGAAAAATCTCTGAAGCTCATTATAGCTTAGTGTGTGCCTTTGAAAAGGCGAGTGCTGCATAAGCATCTTTCAGATTCACTTTCCATACAGGAGAGTCAGGAAATGTGTAAGCCATGGGAATGAATCTTGCACTGCTTCTGCCTGCCTTATTTCAGGATTTGCCAGTGGGGCATTGTCCACAACCACTGACTCGCTAGAGTTTTGAGATGAACTTTAGCCCATTCCTCCCAGCCCCTAACCAGGTGCAGAATTTATATCCAACCTCCTGGCCTTGAGGCAGGAATGCTCCCCGGTGAGCTCTCCTGACACTATAGCACATCCTGCCACGACTTTTAACATCACTAGAGACATTTCTTCCCCCAAAGGAAATAATGACTTGCAGTAACACAGCTTGTTGTGAGATCTTGTTGGAAATCCAAACATGTGGCAATTTACGAGTGTCAGCAGAATTTTTTAGACTTGTGTGGCAGTACGTGCTGTGCGTTAGATGTTGGAATCTGACCCTTCGGCTTTGCCACAGTGGTGTCCCAGGAAAACCACATAGAGTTGCCTCTACTCTCTTTTCTATTTACTTTCTTTCCCTAATATTCTGCAATATTTGTTTTTAATATAATTACCTATATAGCAATTTGTACGTGTTTTGCCTGTAGATTGTTTTTCACAATCTGAAATCCTGCCTAAGACCTTTTTATTTTATCTGATCAATCACTTTTGATCTTTTTGTTTTTCTTTGGACAATTCATGCTTTCTTTATGGAATTCTTGACTAACTGAAGCAGGGTTGCAAAGTAAGAGGCAGAAAATGGTGAAGGCGATAAATGTATTTATTCTTTCTCATCCTATTCTTGTAACAATTAATATTTTCTAATAAGAAAGAATATTTTTTTCCTACAAATGATGAAACTCAATTACTAAAATCCAATTTTAATACCTGTGTTCTGCCTAAACAGATCTGAAAGCAGTATAGATCTCAAGCTGTTTCATGACAAAACAGTCTTTGCATTCAGCCTTGAGCAAGTGAAACAGGGTTTCTGGTTATTCTTTTTAAGAACAGCATAAATAAACCTGAGCACGCTGCCATGTAATGTTCAAGTAGAAAATAGTCTTATTACAGACTGGCTTGTCTGAAGCTTGGGCTTGGCATGTTTAACTTGTTTTACATCATCAGTTTTTGTTACAGCTGTTGGCACTAGACTGCAACATGATTGAGAGGTTTTGATGACCTCAGCTTCTGCAGTTTATTAAGTCATCCAAACAAATAAAGAGATTCTGTCAAGTAGCTTGCTCACAACATCTGCCTTACCTGTATATTTTTATGGTCTAGTATAATTGTAATTTGAATTTTAAGTGTCTATTGGTGAGGGAAAGAGAGAGAAGAGAAAGCTCCTATTCTGTGGCTTAAAGGAAAAGGAAAAAGACACCTTGGCTACCATCTCTATTGAATACATAGTGAAGGGCTAAGAAAACAACCTTTAAATGTCCTCAAGATTTGCTCCAATTAATAAAATAAACGTGTTTTCATTCTGAAGATCAGTAGCAGTCAATTATTATGAATACAGGTATTGCTGAAATTTCACAAGAGGCAGAAACATGTACTGCATCAACTGCAAGAAACAGTGAGAGTACAAAACATCTGAAGGAAACAGATTGGTTTTATGAAAGTACTGTTCCCAGGGCCAGTGGCATATCCAGTGTCTCCTAGTTCCCTGCTAGTATCCAGATGGTTCTGCATTGCAAAAGAACAATGCCATTTTAACAACACTTGATTATTTCTTCAGAATTGGAGATTTTCAGAGAGCTTTTTCCTCAGTTCTTGGCTGACATAGAACTGATAGGACACGTGATAAACGACTAAACTTGAAAACTTAAAGGCTTTATTTTTTCTAAATCAGGTGAAACATTTTGACTTTCACAAATCCTTACGGTGTGGTGGTAAAACTAATGGTTTGAGCCAGGTTGAAATTAGAGTGAAAACAGCTTTCCTGTTGGCATTTCAACACATCTGTCAGGCAAGTAGGCTTTGGCTCAGTGGGAAAAAGAGAAGACCAAAGCAACATTAAGCAACTCTGGTGACCCCCAAAACCCTATCAAAGCAGCAGTCAGTAAGATTTGGCACAGTGGAAAGTGTGTCTCAGTTTCACGCCCCCTTCCCTGTTGCCCGGCGGTGCCTGTGGGTGGCTGCAGGGCCCGGGGCGCTCCGGGCCTGCCTCTGCCCTCCGAGCTCAGGCAATGCTGAGGATCAGATTCAGAGGGCAGCAAAGGGTTTGGAGACGGAGTCCTCCCATTTTCTTTTTCCTTTGGAAACTGTAACAGAGCATGTAATGCCTGTAAGTGTTAATACCAGCTGATTCTTACATTTTCAGAGGAAGATTACCTGAAGTCAACAGCAAGAACTTCCTAAGGCCTGTGGAGCCCTGGCGCGTGGGCTGTGGCTGTGTATAATCATGCTGTGCTGCACCGCTGCCTAAAGCACGTTGGGTTGTCTCTTCTTGGAAAGGTCCAGCACACCTGGATTCTCTGATGCTGGCCCTAGGAGGTTATGGCAAATGTGTTCTCCTGGCAAGTAAAGGTATGACTAGATACCATAAATATGAGATGCAGCTAAAGCTAACTGCATTTTCAGATAGCATCTTGTAATCCCTGTTCTGTGCCTTGAGCTCATCCAGGGACTTTACATTTGTGTGTGTGTGCGTAAATCCAAACAGACCATCCTGAATGGGCAGACAGTGGCTTTGGGTTCCAGTACCGGCACTCAACACACTGCAGACTTCAGTGAGACTTGATTAGATCACATTCTAGAGATTACATATAGAAATGCAGCTTGCTCTTTTCTTGCAGAGCAAAAGGGAGGATCAGAGTACTCTGAGTCATGATGCAGAAAGGTCTATTTTCTCTTAAATTAGGAATTTGCTGTATAGGAGTTTGGACTGTCCTGTCACCTCAACAAGATACTGGCACAGGCCACTAAAATGACAGTCTGCTTGGCTTGATCTCAGTCTGGGGGAGTTTGCAGTGATGCCAGCAGCTAAGAAGTGCATCAGAAGTTGTTTTAAAGTACTGAAAAGCAACATGTAAACAGTGAGCAAATACATGAGTAAATGGAGAATGAAGTTGTCATCAGCTGTCCTCCCGTGGAAGCAGGAAAATGCATGTTTTAAAATGTGGCTAGTAGCAGAACTCTTTTATTTGCTGCCTCAGTGAGTACCCAGCTTTCAGAAATCCAAAGCTGATAATTTTCAAGTCCACCCTCACAATATGTCCATTTAAGCTGCCCCAGAAATAACTCTTATGGAAAATAATGAAAAAAAGTCTCACTGTCCTTCAAGTCAACATTTTCCTTGTGGTTTCAATTCAGGTCCTGGTCAGAAGGTAATGGGATTTATTTTCCTTTGACTTTCACAATCTTTGAATCCAGTCTTTAGCATGTACAAATTCATGAAAAGCTGGGGAGCATGTTTATTCCAAAAGTGAAGCAGTCTTACAGACATTTCTCTTTTTCTTCTAAGGCTGCCCTTTTCTCTTTGGAATAAAGGTGTGGGCAATAGGCCATGTTTCAATGTCTGAGACCATCTGCCAATGCAAACAGAAAAAAAATTAATTATGAATGGTGTCTTCCCATGCTAAATCATTTATTGTAAAGGAGTTTTTCAGCTTGTTTGTAATGGCTGTAGCCTAAGGGTGCACACTGTATAAATTGCCTGATTACAGGATACAGAACACTTCTAAATAGGCCTCAGATGATTAGGAGAGGGGAAAGAAATTAAAAAGGCTATTTCCCTTTAGGTATGCAAATGGATTGCAGAACAATAGACAAAGATATGAAAGACCATGATAAAACATACCATTTTTTCTTCTACTTTAAATGATGTACTAGGCTAGTAGCAAGCTTCATTACATGTGTCAGCTGAGATGTGAATTGTTTCATAATTGAAACAGTGCTGTTACCAGATAGTGCATGTTAGATTTTAAGATAAAGTACCAGTTTTTGTGTCCTCAAGCAGTTTGGGGTTTGCTGCCTAAATCTGTTTTAGGAATGGTTACATTCTGACCTTGGTTTAATTTAACTGCCTACTTTAGCCTCTTTTGAGTTACCTCTTCAAACAGAAAGGTCTAAACTTGCTTTCGTCCCACTAGATCCTCCTGTCAAGTCACAGTGACTTGTCTGCCTCTCCTCAGCAGCCAGGGCTGATATTTTACTGCCTGTTTGAAGGTAGCTGGGTGTGTTTAGACAGCTCAGGAGCAGCAGGAGCCACCTCCTAGTCTGTCACGCCCTTACACATATCTGCACTCCCTCTCTGCCTTACCCTACATACATACACATCTGCGTGGGCCAAGCATCTGCTATTTCCTGGGAGCTTGAATATTTGGGGAGATAAAAATTTGCGTTTCGTGGTACTAAAGTAACTCAAATGTCTTAATAGTGAACAGCAGCTCCAAGGGAACTGAAAGGTGAGAGGTGATAGATGATATTGCCCTGAAGTATTGCTCTCCCATGACATGCAGGGCTCCTTGGAGTTTAAGTGACTACGGAAATTGGTCAGAACTCGGTGCTTAACAGCTACAGCCCTTTGAAAAATTGCACCCCCATACCTCCACATTGCTGTGTCTCAAGTGTGCAGCAGACAGGATACTGAGAATTGCCAGATGGGGTTTAAAATTCATAGTTTTTATAGATTTTTAGAAAACCTCTGGAATCTTATTAGTCTGTTATATTAAGCATTCGGGGTAAAGATTCTCCTTACAAGTATGATGTGTCAAAAGTAGCAGGGATTAGGATCCCAAAGCCGGTGTGAGTTGAATTTTTTGGATAGACAAAGCTGGAATTCTCCCATAGTTGTAAAACGTCAGTACCTGAACATAAAATTTGAAGTTTGTTCTAAACCAATCAGATTTGAAAACTTCCCACTATTTAATCTCCCTGTATTTTGCTCTGTTTCTTACAACATCAAGTTTGCAAGTTTGGCCAGAAGAAGCTTATGAGAGCTGAACTGTGTGTTACAGTCATGAGGAGCTCAGCTGCACATGAGAGCCAGAGATTTTTTGGTGTGTCTTCCAAAGAAAACATCAAAATCAAGATTTAAGAATTAATCAAGTCTACATTTTTTTAGATAAATATTTTGTTTTTCATAAGACAAATAAGCAAACAAGGAATTGAAAATATTCTCCACATACATGTACTGTGTCTGTAAGGTCCAGTCTGCCCTACTTTCTCTGTCCAGTCTTTCTCCAGAGAAAAAAATGTATCTGCAGGTGCACTTTACACGTAGATCCCAATCCTCTGATCCAAGTGTTGAGTCTAGGACAGTCCTTACTCGCATTTGGAATTTGTTGATCATTATTTTATCTTCCTCTGCTTAGGTCAGGCCACCAGGTCAGCCTTCAGCTCCTTGCAGTGGGCAGTTCTTCTCTCAGTCAGATGTAAGGCAAAAAGGAGTGGAGAGGGGGTGGGTAAGGAGAATTTTATGATGCAGTCATCTGGGGCTTGCAAGGGCTGTAAATTGGGATTTAGAGTGATATCACTATTCTTTCATTTATTTCACCAAGTAACAAGGGAAACAGCACTTTGAATGTAGTACTAATGAATAAATAATGCACTCATTTGAAAGCTGGAGTTGAGATTGAGAAATATATTCAGTATTTTTTAGTGGGCCTGAAGTTCCATTAATGTGCTAGCTTCAGAAGGAGGACCCATGCAGGGAGATGCACTTGATACCAGTGTGGCACTGCCACCTGCCCTAGCCACAGGGATGCAAGCCCAGCTGTTCCTCCCACATTTTTGCTGGCAATTCCTGTGCTCCCCAGCCATTGTTGAATTTTTTCACATGAGGGATGTGACAAAAAGAGAATGTTAGGGTAAAATTTGTTTGAATCTGTGTTTCCTTTCATTTAGCATCCAGACCTCAGGCTCGGGTTTGGTTGTATCCTGTGAGGTGCTTGGCCTGCTGGAGCAAAGCACAGGGAGGGATGACCAGTCCCTCTAGGGAAGCTCTGAACATTTTCAGTGCCCTGTGGCCATGTCCTTGGGCTGTTTGATGAACTTTGCAAAGATAGCTGTGGTCCATTTGGTTGTCAACCGACAGTCACTGTAGTAATATGTAAAGCTTCTGGATTGAATGAAACACTATCTGGTCCTCTACACATCAAAGATGATTAAGGAGCAAAGCACGGAAAAGTTTTCTGTCCTAATAATTTCTCCTTACTTCATCCTGTCCATGTTCTTTTGCAGATTTCCAAACAATCGTCCTGGGATTGTGTAGGTCTGCTTACAACCATCTGGTTGCCCAGTGTTTCTCCCTTGGTTCAGTTACAGCATGAACAAGCAATAATTTATTGTCCTGTGCACCTCCAAATACACTGTTGCTGATTATTTTTCCTGATAATTTGAAAAAAAGGGTAAAAATCTGTCATGTGCATCTTTTCTGTCTTTAACATACCTAGCTAACAGAATCTGGAAAGAAGAAGCTGTGATGAATATTTCTGTTGTTTTGAAGGAGAAGTGCCTTGCACAAATAGGACTTTGTGGAATTTCCCCTCCCCACTTCTGTGGATTATAAATTCTTGATGAGTATCTGAGATCAAGTCACAATGGGATGAAATCTGTGAAAGATTATTGATTTCTTTAAGAAGTGAGGAAATTTGTAAGCCATGGCATGCACTTTAATATTGGTCTTGTCTGGCAGATTAGCTGCTTGGATCAGTGATTTCTATGGATGCAGTCATTTCAGGATTCCTATCATCATTCAGACATGAAAAATTATTTTTAAATCAATGTATAATAGACTTAATTTTTATGAAATGAATATTTGCAGTTAGCATCAACAAATACATTTCATTTCATTTGATGTTTGTGTTTTTCCTTGTTCCTAACTATTAGATAGATGAAAAGCTTTGAATCCAGCTTGAAATATGGTATTATATATCCTACATTAGGTATCTTTGAAATAGCATGTGTGGGTGTTTATGACAGTTTTGAAGATTGATGATTGACAGTCATTCCCATAAAAAGTAGTTATATGAAGAATCACTTGTTTCAAGAATGCTGAGAACATTTCTTACTTTTTTTTCCTTCTTTTCTGAAACCTGAAAAATAGTTTTATTTTTTAAGAATAGAAAAATATGAACAAAAAGACACTTTATTAAGCTAATCTGCTTTATTTTTTTTATTTTACTGCCTGATCTAAAGAATCAGCTTATGTTCTGCCTCCTAATGTCATACAGAGTCTTTTTCCAGGTCTTGTTTATTGTAAGCTCAATACTACATGATCCTTTCTACTCCACAAAACCTCGGGAAGACAAAGCAACCAGAAAATCAATGTAAGGAAAAGGTGATTTTGTAAAGCAATCCCTTCCACAGTGTGTGTGAAACCCATCTGAAAATAATGTCCTCAGAAAGGAAAAGTAGCTCTGGATTCTAACCACACTTCACCATTCTTGGGGTAAATGTCACAGCGTTTTGGACTCTGAGGAAGCCACACCACCGGAACAGCTGCCTGGGCAGCCACCTCCCCTGGGAGTGCAGCAGCTCCTGGGGCAAAGCTCAGCCCTGCAGGATCCTCCCCTTTCGGGGTGACACAAGCCCCTGGCTCTGCTCTGCCATTATATGTGATGGTATCTGTTGTGGTCATATTGCTTAAGATTAACTAGAATCTTAAAATACTTTTCCATTTATTAAATTTTCAGGTTTGTGTCAGCATTTCCCCTTCCTTCCCCACCACCGAGTTTGCTGGTTTATAGGTTTCAGGTTTGCAGGAAGGAGGGGAGCGCATTAAGGATCAAAGCAAAAACTGAGGATGATGGGTGGATTAAAATACCTTTGTTATCCACTGCAGGACTTTTACAGGTAAAACGAGTTTATATCATAAGGTTTAAATTTCTGTCTCTCTAATGTTTAGACTAAGTTTTTTTGTTTACTCCTCAGGTTTCCGGTGGGTTCAACTGGCTTTGATACAGAACAGTCAAAAATTTTATATTGTCTATTCCAGGTTAATCTTCATTATAGACATTTATTTTAGCTAGTCATATAGCCCAAAATTATATAACAAAAAAAAAAAATAGTAGCTTATTAAAAATGCTAAATGATGTGCTTTAATTTATAAAAACAAGTTCTGTTCTCATGGGCTTTTCTGTGCAGATGTAGTTCACGTCCATTGGTGTTCCACTTAAATTGCATTGTGTGACATTGATGGTACTCACGTGGCCTTTGAGGAGTACTGGCTTATGATGCTACAGAGGGCTTGGAAGGGGGACAATTAATTTTCATTTTGTGAATACGGAGGGGAAGAACACCGATCTGTAGACTGCTCCTGTTCAGAATGCTGACAAATGAGATATTTAGCTGGTGCAAATAAATATAGCTCCTTCATGCTTCCTTACAGCAGCATAGCCCCTAACGTACCAGATTTAAAAAGAAGAAACAAGTCAGATTCCAGGGCTTGAAAACTATTCTTTTCATAAGTGAATCATATGTGTTTAACAAGCAAACAATATCTGCTTACCTTTTTAAAGACATGTAGATATACTTCTATAAAGAGATAGAAGACTGCACCTACTTTATAGGAGAGTCTAATAGAAATGTAGGTAAACTTCAAGCTCTGCCTTTACCTTGCTTAAACTGCAATTCCTATTCAACCTCTAAGAGCCTGACTAGAAACTTCACCTTCCTCAGCAAGTGCTTTATTTAATACCTGATGAAAAAAGAGGATCTTTAGGATCACAAAAATTGTCAGCATAAAAGGAGCAAAGATATTTTCTTGTTGTCTTAGAGGACAGATTGCTTCTCAAATTGTGCATCCAGGCAGAGAAGTAAAAGGTAAGATTCCATTGTGTACCTGTGACTCTTAGCCTAATCTTTTCCTGTTTAAAACAGGAGGAATGATAGCACTGCAAATATGTTTCTAAGGATTTCTAAGTCCTATTTCTCAATTGACTTGGACATATGTAGTAGCTAATTAGAGGCAAATTCTGTATAGGGCTCCTCGTGTTATACAGCTCACAAATAATGACCAGACTCTACAGAAATTAAATGTTTGTATTTATTTTGTGATGAAACAGTTGTCCATCTTGCAGTCTGAAACCCTTTATGCTTACTATATACAGTAAAAAGCACTTTATATTTCTAGCTCACCAGTACTTTAGCCCACATTTTGTGAACAGGAGCAAAATGCCACCATTTTTGCTAGCTCCCAGGTGATAGTTCTGTGTGTTTTAATAAGAAAAATGTGGTAATGTGTTGAAAGATTGATAAATAACTTGTGAAAAAACTTAGTTACTGGTATACTCTGAATGGCCTGTTGTCCTCCCATCATAGTAAGACTTCATCATAGTATGAATCACTCAGCAGGACTGAAACAACATACCTCAGGTAGCATATACCTTTACATTTCAGAAGAGAGACAAACATGGTATTTTACAGTGCTGTGCATGACTGATGATGCAGGAATAAGTAGGAGTAGGAAGTACACTGGCGTTGTAAAGATGGTTTAAATGAAACCTGAAAAGCAATCAGCTAGTGAATTTTATTTTCTGATTGTTTTGTGCTTGAGAGAGTGGGAGCAAAAACCAGCCATCATTTCAATCCTCATGACTGTACTTTCCTGGCATGCATTTACACAAGGACACTATTTTTGTTTCTATGTTTGAAAACTAGGGGCTTAGGTTTACTTTGGTCATCTGCATACATTTTTACAAACCAGTGCCAGTGTAAGGTTTCCTTTTGGAAAGACTGTTCACTGGTAAGGCTCAAGCTCTGCAACTCTTTTCCCATCAGCTTCTGTGATGTGTTTGTGAATTTAGTGACAAAAGATATACAAAAGCTGGTGGGGAAAAGATAAGCTTAGATAAAGTTCCCCTCTCTCTCATGTAGCACAACTGATTTAGGAGACTGTTACCAACCTCACATCTGCCACCAGCATTTCACAAAAGCTTTTGAACCCAGATCAGTTTACAACAAACGTAATAGTATGACTTCATAAACAGTTCCAGTGGTGCAATTCAGAATGAAATAAATTGCAGGAGGAGATGGGAGCAGTGTCCCAATGCAGGAGACTTCCTTTTGGGAAATTTAGCTGAGGTGAGCTCCCACTCATCCTGTTGGTTACTTCCACTGCCTGCCGAAACAGGGGAAGGATACTGGGGCTGTTTCTGCAGTGTTGGACCACAGGCTGGTGCATAAGAGCAGCCACTTGCAGGCTGAGCACGGGTTCTCTTATGCACATCAATCTTTGGTTGATCTGCTGTACTTGAGTATCCATGCATATCAATCCTACGTGTGTTAGGAACAATTATGTGTTTAGTAATAAACCTAAAATTATATTACTGTATTCAAATAGGTGGTCACATACTGTCAAGGAGGGAGACACAAGGAAATTCTACCAGGCACGTTGTTCTAATACTGATCATTTCACAAGCTCATGTGAAATATCTCAGCCACTGGACTGAGCTTGTGAAATGATCAGTATCTAAGAGAGGCATCTTTAAGTGTTCCCAGCTTAATTTTTCAGGCTGTATTACTGGACAAGATAGACTTAGCTTTCTTTGGAACAGGAATTTTCCTAAAGTAAGATTTAGGGGTCTACATGCACTCTAACTGAAATCGGTTTAGAATCTGATCAGAAATGAAGCCTCTTGCTGATGCAGTTCTAGTGCCTATTTTCTTGAGAGGTAGAGGCAATTGTGAAAGTCCTCTGACTTTACTGTGTTCCTACAGATTTTTGTGAGGCCAATTCTGTAGATTTCAGCACAGAAGAAGATTGACTGCAGCACAGGAAGAGAAATGAACAGTCAGCGTCTAGGGGAAATATAAGAACTTCTATGCCTCACTGTCAGAGAAAAATGTCAGGTAATTACACCTTGAGCAACACCAAGATTGCGTTTCAGTGATTATTAAGACAACATATATCTTTGAATTTGTTTCTCAACTGTCTCTTGCCTGTAAAAGAGCGAGATTATTGTCAGATTCACTAATGACTTTAAACAGCCTTTATGCTGTTTTATAGATCAGTTATAACTGCAGGAAAACTGGGACCTTAACCAATGCAGGTGTTGGAGCCTGGGCTTCAGCAAAATCATTCATTGACACGGTGTGACCAATGCACAGTGTACCTGTAGCACAGAAACTGTTCTTTGAGTGGTTGAAACCTTTTGTTTTGGGGTGAAGGGTGGGGTTTGGGGAGGGTTTTTTGATAAAAGCATCCAGTTTAAGTGTGTACCTCATACATTAACAGTGTCTGAGCTAGAATATCTTATGACTGTGCAGAGA
>WAAG01003669.1:673-15173 GCA_013390105.1 Tichodroma muraria
TGAACAGCACAAAAAATAGAAATCTACACAGAATAAAATGTGGCCATTAGACAGTTCTCTTAGACTAAGTCAACTAATCAGAGCACATGCATGGCTTTTTAGGTGTTTCATAGAAGGTTATAGTTTATTTCTCACTGTCCTGAGTAACCCAGTCACTTTAGAATACTACCAGAGAACCAAAATCATGGTAGATAAAAATCACTAACAAAGCACCTGGACAGTTTTGCCAAAAAAGCCTCAAAACATTTCGCACAATCACAAAGTTTCTTTTCCCTTTTTTTCTTTCCCCAGTAACTTTCTTTGTTCTTAAACATCTGTAGCTGTTGGAAGGAATATTATCAATCTAAAAACAAAGAATGTGTTTGTTGTTGTGTTTTTCTTCTGAAAAAAAAAAAAAAAATTCTTATATATTCAGCGGAGCTTTTTGATTCTGTGCCCAGATACCGACATTACAAAACATAAGACAAAATTATAGGTACACAGTGTGCCAAGAAAATCAACCCAGCGTGGCTTGCCCAGGCTCTTTGAAAGAAGGCATGCACACTGTGTCACTATTATGATTTAAAATAGCTGGGCCTCCAGAGCCAGCACACTACTGTAGCACAGCTCAAGGTGCCTGCAGATGCCTGTAGCAGCAAGCCAAGTGATTAGCTTCAGCACTGCCATGAAAGCACCACTTTGATTCCTGTTCAATGTGTATCACGCAGCTCCGTGCGAGCACAAAACAAACCTCCGAAGAAATGAAAGCAAGCTAGGGAGGGGGGAGGAAATAAACTGAGTCTTTTACACTAAACCTCATTATTATTTACTACAGAGTGTAAATTTCTTGGGTTCAGTGGAGAGGGGGATTTTCTACAGCAAAGGAGAAGAAAGTGGCGTTTCTCATTGTAAAAGGACTTCTGCTTCTTTTGGGTATAAAATGGATCACAAAAGCTTAAAATTCCCTGAGCTCAAGGTTTGCTAGAGGCAAGTAAGAGTCTGTGTGTACATGCACATGCATCACCCTGCCAGAGAGAGCCCTCTCAAATGCTTTCCATGCTACCTTCTCCCTTCTGCATCACTAAGAATCGGGACAACGCCCAGGGAGATTTTGGATGTGCTCTTACACTTCCCCAGACAAATTTTTTTGAAACTGGGAAGAATTTTTTTATTTGCTGGCATCAGTTGTTGGGTTTTTTCCCAGTGCCCTCCAGCTGCTCTGGTATCCAGCCTGGAATCAAGGTTCAAGCTGCTGCAAGCTCACAGATATCACAGGGTCCAGTACACGTTGTCACAGCAAGGAGACACACTCTGGCCCCAGCTCCCTCAGCCTCATGTGAGGCTGAAGGAGGGAAGATCCCCATTCCATAAGTTATTGCCTGATAACTGCCAGCTCAGCTAATACAATTTCATCCTTAATCAAATCTCTAATTAAACCAGTCTCTGCCCTTACCTTCATACCACCTTCAATTTGTGTTAACTTTCTTAGATAATTTCAAAGAGATGTCTAGCTGTCCCTTAAACTAATGTGTACCATATTCTTCCAGGAGGTTCTTTGATGCTTTGCTGACTAAAATATTGGTCCTGTTCCTATACTTTGCCACCCATGTCCTAAAAGGAAAGCATTTCTGAGTGTGACCAGTATGTACCTATTCCACAGGCATCCCTTAAGTTATTCAAAATACTCACTTTTATTGTGAATTAATAATAGATTTTAAGAATTTTTTACTAGAAGGAATCTCAATTTAAAGCTAACCTGTCTGCCTTTTTCATGGTTAGCAACAGCTTCCTCCAGAAGAAACAGTGATCAAAACATCAGACAAAATGTTTGAAATAGTACTGTATATGTAGAGGTTATATTCTTCTGGACTTACATTTAACCCAATTTACCTCTAATAACTCATCTTGGTAACTGGTTTCCTTTCCCCCTCCCCTCCCGCCAACTACAATCATACTACAAAAATGAATTAATCCAGTTTTCCACAATGGTTTCTGAAGTTCTCTACCCTCTTTTAGAGCTCTCCTAGCTATCTACTAGTAATTTATCTAGCACAGAAAATACCTGTTTCATTACTGCTGTATTTACATTGTTTTTATTTGATGTTTAAAAGCCTAGGAATCTATAACACGCAAATCTTCTGCTCTACTGTTTCATTTTTTTGTCATTGATAATATCCAAAATCCCAGCACCACTGGAAATCAGGATAGTCTCATTCACACACATGAAAAGCTAGAGCTGAGATGTTTGAAGACATCTTTTTAAGGTTACAATACAGGTCAAAGATTGGGGGAAAACACAGGGCAGCTGGAGAGAAAAATTGACTTGAATTATTATCAAGTGAGAGCTGGATTAATTCCATTACATTATGACGATTCTGCACGGCAAAGAGGCCATAGATCCTGAAGTCCTCAACTCCCTGAGTGCATCTCTGTGTCTCTGAAGACAGAACAATTCATTTTCTCTGAAGTTTTTCTGCTGCACTTACGAAGTAAACCCTTATTTTCTTCAGTTATTAATCAGCACAAGCCTCTCTCAGGAACGGTGTGTGGAGGGTACAGATGAGGGACTTCACTGCAACAAAATCTAGGTCAGTTGTTTTAGGGCTTTTTTTCACAGTATAATTTACACTCCTCTAACATGTAGCTCTTTGAATAATATAAATGTAGCAGTCACTGATGGATCTAATGAATTTATTTGTGTCCTAATTTTAACTATACCTTCAGATATGCCATACAGAAATACTGACCTTCTAAAGGCTGTGGCTTCCCTACTCTTATCTCACAGCCCTTCCACTGGCAGGGGAAAAAAAGGAGCCATCAAAATCACTGAAGCACTGCACTTGGTCAGTTTTTATTAAAGCAGCCATCTCAGGACTGAATAGGGACAAAAACTGGAGAAGAAAGGAAATTATTTGTTTGGTCTTAGACAAAAGACTATGCATCAGTCTGGGCTCTCTTCATTTACCACAACTACTCATGACCAAAAACCCACTCCAAATCACCAGCAAAAGTAGTTCTCACTTTGTTTCATGTCTGGTGTGATGCTCTATAAGTGATTTTTCACTGGAATTGTACAGCCAGTGCACAGAACACAAAATAGTGACCTTCTTTGCAGGGATCACTGTCCTTTTCATTCTCAAGTGCATCAGCACTAACTGATAATCCTCCTCCTCCCCTTTCTCTATTCAAAGGAAATTACTTTCCCCTGACTTTTTTTCTAGCTGCCATGAGATTCATAATTTCCTCTGCACAGAGATTCAGAAGGCTCAGGCTCAAAACCAGCTTTGTCAAGCGCTATCTTGGAGCAGTTTTTGAACGACCCATTTATTGTGAGCATTGTGTCAAGTCAGCTACAGTCAAAACTGTGCTGCAAAGACAGCAGGGCCAATGCTGCCTGTGCTAAGCCCAGAAAGAGCTGGATGTCTGCAGAGCATCACACCCACACCAATAAGCCACGTGTGGATGCAGTGCCACCCAAATGCTGCAGGATGGATCCCTGGGTCCCAGGCCACTGTGCCTGCAGGGCACTGTGTTATCCAAAAGAGTATGAACTCTGGGCTATAGCAGAAACTTTTGCATGAGTGCAAAGGCACCTCATTAAAAAAAAAAAAAAAAAAAAAAATTGGTTTTTTTTAGAATTCCTCCCTACCCACTTCTGATACCAAAATTCTGCTGAGAGATTATGGCAAAATCTCAGTGGGACTGGCTGGTTGACCTCAAAGCTTGGCCAAAATTCCTTCCTGTAACATGGAGCAAACACAGAGGAAGAGGATCTGTGATTATGGCTCAGCCAGCCTCTTTCTGAGAAGAAGCAAAACTTCCCCTTGACCATTTTCTTTCTAAGGTGTTCTGCTGTAAAACTCCTCTGGTTGAAGCTCTCTAGAAACTTGGGATAGAAGCAGAATAAAGGCTTCCTCCAGTACCTTGACAACCACAACATGCACTCACAGACACTGGTGGCACAACTGGAAAGTTTCCAGACAACTTCAGCTCTGATGATGCAAGGACTCCATCTCCATTCAAGCTGACATTTTGAATATATTTTACTCTTGGGGTTTTTGTTTTGATTGCCTCATTTGGCAGGACTATCCTACATGATGGTCAAGCCAAGTCAGATGTCTCTGTTGCCAGCATTAACCGGAGTGGCAAAACTGATGCTCACACATTCCTCTACCCCAGGATAGATAAGCTATGACAACGAGAGACAAAGAACTGTCAAAAGAATCTGCCCCAAGTGCAAGTGAACAGGAGGAAAATCATACACGAGTGGTGGCTGCATCATGAAATGATAAAGCAGAAAAAGGACGGCCCAGGCAGGGCAAAGAGCCAAAGCACACTGGGATTGGCAGACATGCACAAACACAGACAGACGTGTAGATGTAACTCCTATTGTCAACATATATTTTTATAGAGATAATTTTAGAATACTTAACTAGGCTGTACACATTTTCAGTTTGGAAACACAATCTATTTGTTCACTCTTTTTCTATGACTGGACAAAGGGCAGTATTTATTAGGTGAAGTGTCTGACAAAGCCTTTAGTGCTGTTAATCACACCAGCTTCCTTGATATATTAAAGCTATTAGGACTTAACTAGATAAAGATGCACATGTTAGTAAGTGAATCACCTTCTATCTGTCTAATGGAAACCAAGTGTTGATTTAAGTGGAGTCATCTGTTTAAAAAAGAGAGAGAAAGAAATTGAAATAAACCCAAGATTAACAGATGTCACAGAAGGGTCAATGGCGAGCAATGTTGGATCCAAGGCTTTTAAAATAGAAACTTACATGAATATTTGAACTCACTTAAATATTGCTCTCTGCTTGACTGTGATAAAATACAGTCAAGTTTATATAACTTTTTATAAAATTATATAAAATACAGCATTTTCTATAATTTGTTTAGTTTTCAAAACTACATGCATAATTATCTCTATGTATGACAGTTTCTGTGTCATTTAAGCATGTTCAGCCCCCTCCACCCCTAGATTCCCAGGCTACAAAATGATGTTAGTAGATTAATTTCTAGATGATTTAAAATGCACTGTCTAAAATAGTCCCAGTACATTTATATTGGCTGGCTTGGTGTGGTTTATGTGTTTATATATGCTGTTCTCAAGTGCTGGATGGTTTTAGTATTAATGGGATATGATTATGTTGAACCCTGCACTGGCCAATATAACTATTCAAAACTAGTTTAAATGCAACAAAAAAAAGGAATGCTGATTTGTGGTTAAGTCCCAGACAGGGCTTAAGCTGAATTCCTGGCAGTACCAGAGATGCCACTGTGATACCTCAGGCAAGTCACTTCCTGCACCTCAGCTGTAAAAGAGGGAAACAATATTTTTCTTTCTCCCTTCCCTTCTCTATTTCGTGTGCTTAACCTGTCAGAGCAGGAGCTTTCATGCCATGGTGGAAATAACAAAGCTGCCACAGAGGTCCATCCAAAGGGAGGCAGCTGATCAGACTGTTACACCCATGGCATACGAGGTCAATCACACTGTGCCAGGTGGGGCTGCTGGATGGAACCACCAAGTGGAGCATCACTTAGTTTGAGACAGAAAGAGAGCCTTTGACATGGATTCACAGTCCTGTGCTAACTGCTGAAACAGTGGGATACATAAAAAAACACGTAAATTGTTGCAATAATATTTGCTCCAGATTTCTATAGATTTTTTAATCATGCAAACCTTAATTTTCTTGTTGAAAGGTGAATTGTAGTTTTGTGACAACCCCAGTGGGTAGAACACAAGAACAGAGATGGATTTGAAGAAACTATATTAGCCCTCTTGGTTGCCTGAGCTCTGGGAGTGGTAGGTATATTTTGAATCATGTGTTCATATTCTACTTTCAATGACTGCCTATTTTTCTTCTTATCTTCCCTCTGACTCCCCTAGCCCTAAGTAGGAGTCAGACAGCAAAGGCTTCTTCTCCTATGTCTCTTCCTGGACAAGTTCTGGTTTGCAATTTTTAGCTGCGGGTGGGGAGGAGAGGGGGGAACAGGAGGAGCAGATAGGGTGTCGGAAGGTATGGACATTGTGTAAGAAAGGGAGTATACCTCCCTTTTATCTGAATCTTTTCCAAGAGCTGAATGGATTCCAGCCCTGAAAGGACTGCAGCCCTAATAGAGTCCTTTCAGCTTCATCCACTTTCCCTCCCTAATACTCAACTGCAAATGAAAATAAAGTATTTTAATTCCAGCAAGATGACTAAAAACAGATCTCTGACAAGGAACAATTTCATCTTTGATGCATCTAATTTCAGAAAAGGTTCATCCTAATGTATCAAACCCAAAATTTGCCATTTATATTGGACTGTTTTTTGGTCGCTCATCTGCAACACACATACCAGCCCCCCGCCCCCCTGCCCCGAAAAAGCAGAGATGATCTTATAGTCTTTTATTTTCCTTTAACCTATAAGAAAGACAAATAAAAGTTGTCTGTGTAGCATGCTGTGCACACGTGTTGTTCACTTAAATCCTTTTTCTCTGATCAGCTCTACAGGGTATTTAGTCCATACAACTGTTCCACATTCTCTCTCGGCATATGCACCACGCATTTCCATTCCACATCAAATGTAAACATGTTCTGCACAAGAGTGATGGAGGCTACGTTTCAAATCTTGCTTGGGTTTATCTTTGAATGCCAGACAAAACAGGCTTTATGTGGTTTGATAAAAGATCGAGTCATCCCCATTTGCAGACCTTACATCCACTTGCATACCTACCCAAATATAAACACCACCAAACCAAAAAACCAGCAACAAATCTGAAGATTGTTTAAAAGATTAAAAACTGGCAAAGTATCATTTCATTTCTCCAATTTCCCCCCTTCCCCAAATTCCTAGATTTCATAGTATACATTACATGTTAGCTAAAATTCCTCTGGGATTTCTGCTCTAAATAAGCAAGCAGACATCTTTGTGGATCATAAGCACACAGCCACTGACAGTGTTAAGAATCATATATATGTATATATATATATGCGTGTAACACTTTGTATTTGTAAAGGTTTACACTCAGCATTATACTTCCCAACTGCTGTCTGCATCCACAAGCACTAGAAACTTGCAGTAAAATCTATCAAAACTCACTTAAACAGGAGTTATTCTCTTTAGGAATATTTTTTTTTTCCTTTTTACTCTTCATAAAATCTGTAGAGGAGTATAGCAGACGACTCATGCAAATGAATCACCAGAGCTTAATTAGTCATTGCTTTTGAGTACTAGCATAGCCTCTGTGTGCTAGCTTGAGCTACCTTCAGCCAGTCTTCTTGAGAATAAAGATCATATTTTGTATCACTTAACTTCATTTTTCAGTGCTGAGGAAGTGTACACTCTCATTTCCAGCAGATAAGCTGATAAGGTGCAGTACCATCACTATCTGCAGCTATCTATGCTTACTCCCACTCTCTGCAGCTATTTATGCTCAATATTAGATATATATTTTTTTAATATAATCACATTTACTCTGATCCAAGAGCTGACACTTTAGAAACAGACCACAAAACACCACAAGCACTTGTAACACTACTCTGCAGGCCAGGTAACCATACCTGAGCTACTACACCTAGAAACTCTCCTACAGGTTATAGAAAGCACTTAACATAGTTTATATTAAACCATTTCGAAATTCATGCAAAAACTGACTGTTTTTCATTTGTGCAGAGATAGGATCTAATGATCTTCAAAAGAGATAAAATTGGTGCTAACAAATGGACTCAAGTGAAGGCCACTCCAAAGACCTTGAGGTCTTCAAGGTGCACCTCTGCCAACCCTTCCGTGGACGTTCTCTAGACAGGAACAGGGTGCTGCTTACACAGCCTTTGTAAACAGATCAGATCCAAGCACGGCACAGCAATGTTCCATGAGGCTGTGTGGGTGATCAAATCCAGCAGCAAGCAGCTGTGTAAAAAAAGTTAGGATAAAAAGGGTGTCTTGAACAAATTTCTCTGCCCCAGTCTTGTTTCTAGTGCAAGGCTTGTAGCAGAGCCTTANTTTACCAACTCATCCCTGACTACTGTTTAAAGTACTTGCTAAACTGGAGTTTACATACAGACATCCTGTTTAATAATCCTCAAGTGAGTCTTTCTCCATGGCTTCGCCTAATCTTTCTCTCTGTTTCTATTCTAGCTACTGAAGCTTCTGGCAGCAGTGAATCCAAAAAGCAATTATTTTTTGTATTCGTTTTTTACCATGTATGCCTGATAATTTTATTTTAGTGTATCTGGCAAGATGGGAATGTATAGGACACTGGGCACAGAAATGTGTAGTTTTTCATTGTTTATCTACTGAAATATTATCACATTGGTAAGAGAAAAGCTATTAAAACTGTAAGGCTGCCTAATGACCCAGATTGTTGAAGGATGTGCTTAGTTGTAGTCCAATTTATAGAAAATGGGCATCCTCCATCACAAAGTTCAGCACGGAAATTGCTTCCGTATGCTTGTACTTCTGCATCTGGAAAAAGACTAAGGATTAAATTAATAGGGATACTTAATCTTCCATATGCCTCAATATTCCTCCACATCCCCCAGGTTATTACTTCTGCATTAGTGCAAGAACTACACGCAAGATGAGTAACTGCCTGGTGGTGTTTGTTTTGATTTTTATTGATTTCACATATCTTTTAAGATTTCCAGCCAAACCCACAGCTTTTAGTTCTGTTTCTCAGTATTGGGAAGTATCTCACACACCTACTGCAGAAGCTGCCAATATTTAACACCTGAAATGCCTAGTGCGTGTTCAGCCCACAAAATGCTGAATATTTCCATGCCAGACACCTTCTGAAGCCATCTCTCCAAGGGATGGTTTTAACCTTGCCTTCCAGCACTGGCCAGAAAGTTGGGTTGTTTGTCAGTATTTTACCATCCATATCTATTCAATTAAATGCAATTAATCCATTTCTATCCAATGAAACAAAAAGCCAAAACGTGTAACTACGGCATCATCAGTCAAGGGCTTTTTTTGAAGTTTGCACTAATTGCTCTGCTACCCTAGGAAACACAGTAACTGTTCCCAGGCTACAGAATGACATTAAAAATAGAAGAAAAACCCACCAAGGTTTGATGCCATGTTAGATAATGCAGTTGATTCACATGAAATTGAAAAATTGGCCACACATGAAGAATTCTTTTAGAAGAACAAGCTGTCAACACGAAACTTGGTATTTTTGAACTCAGGATGATGAAGATGAGATAACACTTTCCTAAGTAATAGGTTAAAATATCTAATGCGTGCTGGTAGAATTATAAATATGGAGCATCAAATAATGAGACATAAATAGGTACAGGTCTATATTGACAGAAATGCTGTCATAAAAGTAACATACCCATGGTGCTGAGCAAAACTATGTCATAACAACCAAAAGAAGAAGTCTTCTCAAAGGAATATAACTTTATTAAAGCTTAATCCTTCTGCCTACCATGATGAGGTAAAATTAAATGTTGCCTCCTCAGGTCAAAGGAATGACCTATCACCTTTAAAAGGTCTCTGCAGCATATCCTAAACTTTTCTGCATTGGATGGGCTGAGAGTTCATTGCTGGAAATGGCATGATTACAACTTGCCTTATGATACACTAAAAGAGCAGATTTATTCACATTACAGTAAGATTCCTCTGCAATGTATCACTCAAGTTCACACATTTTTAAGCAAATGAACAAGATAAATAAATCAGATACGAAACCTTTTGCAACTGTTAATCAACTGTTAGTTGATTAGAAAGCAAGAGTGGAAAAGAGAGCAAGAATCAAGTCAGAAACTGGACTAGACTTATCAATGGTCATTCTGTTCCTTGGAACTGTCTTCAGTGGGGTCCCAGTCAAGCTGGTTTCTAACACATGTATGGATAAAATCAATACTTTGGTGAAACAATTACAGAAAATTATTTAGCTAGAAGAAAATGTCATACCATGTACATAAATTTTGTAAGATACAGTCTTCGCCACTTTTTGAAAGATAGGTCAAACAAGCCTTTGCACTTATTTCTCTTTAAAAGTTACATAGTCAGCACTCACTGAAAAAAAATGTATCAAGTATTTATCATATCCTTACAATTTTACTGACCTCTATATGTTTAGCAATCACAGACATGGTAGATGGAAGACAGGAAACCAAATCAGCATAACTAGAACTCAAAAGGCCTGTGAGAAGTACACTGCCTTCCAGCTTTGGTTTCCAAGATCAGTTCAGATTTCCACCAGTCAACTCAACAAGCACAACAGCACTAGTTTTAGGCTAGATGTTTTCATGTGATAGACCTCTTTTTAATTGATATTAAAAGTGGTGCTATCTGCTTTCCAAGTAAATCTGAAAAAATTCAGTGATGTCTATGCTGTTCTCTGGGTTAGTACTGGCTAGAATATAAGGGTTCACCTTCTCAGCTAGAAGCATGCAAAATGTGTATAAACTTGGAATTAATATTGTCTTGCAGGACTCACTACCAAATATCTCCTGTACAAATAGAAATCTCCATTTAAACCTCTACAATTCAAAATTTTGCAACATATAACATAACTCCTAATGTTTCATGTAACTGAAAAAGACTGGTATAAGATTTTAATTATGACCCTGGCAATCCTGATATTAATACTGTACTTACTGTCAGATACAGGAACTATTCTGAGTATATAAGAAGGGATGCCCAGAAAACTGCTTTGGATTGCTAGAAACATTCTTGAAAGGCAAACTTTAAAGTGTTCCAATCATTGCAAAAGATTAAGTTCTATTTTTAAAACAACAGAAAGAGAGCATAATGACTACTGCTCAGAATGGTTTTAAACTTTTTTTGTAAGTCTGGGTTGTGTTATTCTACTCTGGGAGGTCCACAGGCAGGACCTACAGACATCTGGGGCAGTCTGGTTTGCAGGGACAGCAGGGAGAGTCCAGGGACTGGCCACTTTAAGCCTTCACTGCATATTCTAGATGATTTTGTGCAGTGTCCATATTTAAGACTGAATTTCCTTAGGGCAGCCAAAGCAGCAAGTCTGGCTGATTACCTGAGAAGTGCAAACTGCGCCTGTTACAGCTAAATTAATGGTTGGCAAAAGGCTGAAAAAGAACAGATTAATGTGAAAATTAAAAAGCTAGCATTGCAGTCATTTATAGCCAAGCTAAAATTAGTACAGTGAAAGGAAAATAGGAGCTGCAGGACACAGAATTTCCCAAGTGTGCTGTGGGCTTGCTCCTGGCTGGAGCTGCTGGGCACACCCAGCATTAAGCCCCTGGCAGGCAGCGCTTGCGGCGTGAGGATGAAGAGTGCTGTGTGAGGAGGAAGGGCACTGTGCACACACAGCTGGGCCCATCTGGAAAAACTTTTTGATTTTGAGCTTGGTAGCAAGCCAGCTGTGGCCAGGTTCCTCGAGGGTAGGCTGAATAGTCACTCACAGATGTTTCAAGGATGAAAAGAGAAGGCTGGTCACCGCAAATAAATTGATTTGCTGCTGTAATCCTGCTCAACAACATCCCCTGAGGTATCTACAGGCACGCTCTTGGACCATTGGCACTTGGCAGGGTGTGTGAACCCCGCCTGGGTGCTGCACTCCTGCTGTTAAATTCCCTTTAGGAGAGCACAGCATTTGCCACCCTCAGCTTTGTAAGCAACAGAGAACAATGGCAAAGTCAAAATATGCCGTGATTACAAGTTGGATTTCTTTTCACAAAGGTCTAACAGGCTGTGCAGTCTCTAGTCACATTCACAAAAACACCTTTTCAGTGCTTTGCCAAAATTACAGCATTCAGTGGGAAGGAATCTGCAGGAAGGTTCTTGCAAGTGTGATTCATCCCTTTGGCTTTTGTACGTTTGGAAAAATCCTTAGGTTCAGGATCACAAACTGTGTGTATCACAAGGTCAAAGTTTCTCTCAGTGCACAAGATGAACAGACTACAGGACTCTCTCCCCCTTAAATGAGCAGGTTCCTAAATTTACATAAGAAAACACAAAATTTTCCTGATGTCAATACTTGAAAATTCAGGGTTTTGCCATAAAGGATCATAATTCCTGTGAACACACTGCTGTTTAAGCTTTTTATTTTAAAATGACCCTTTTAGGTGCCATCCCCTCTGTACTGCTGGCTGTACATAGCCCTCCTGTGACATACAGGAGATTTTTCAAATGCACAAGAGGTGTTTGGACGCTGACACTAGCCTGCAGCACTGAAAATATCTCCTCCAGAAGTCCAAGACTGAAAACTAATTCACAAACCAAATGGGACGAAGCTGTTTAAAACATTTTGTCACCTCCAAAACCACCTGATATCCTTAATACAGTGTGTAGCTCAGGAAGGATTTAACTGTATGCTGAAAGCATACCAAGCACCATGTACTTTATGGGAAAGAGAGGGCCAATCTCTGAGAGCAAAAATACCAAAAAATTAGCTTTGGTCACCATCTACAGCTGCAGCAAAAATGTGATTCTAGCATTGCCTGTGTGTTTTTATGTTAACCACTGTTTGCTGAGTCCAACTGAAATTCTCTATTTTTAGCCTTTCAGCTACTTTCAGATAAAATTCCTGCAGATAGGACTAGCTGTATAGGGCAGATAACATACAACTCTGAAACCACAGATGACCTCATGCAACTGTAAAGAAAGAGGGGTCTGTTACTTAAAACAAGGCTAAAATTTAACCCAGCTATACTAAAATTATACAGGGAGTGTTTTACAGTCCCATTACAAGACATAAAAACCCAGGTGCTATAAATTCACGGTGTACTTATTTGTAAGGATGTAAAAAAGAGTAATTAATAACCCCCAAACAGCTTATCTCTGAGCCAGTACAACACCAAGGCTTTCCCAGGCTTGCTGGAGATTTTACAAATAGCACAGAGAAGCTGCTTTAGCTGCCATTTGAGAATTATTTGTTCACACTGAAAAGTCATTGCTCTTGGTCACAAGTCACAGGACATTTCTTAGTGTTCCACACTTTTAGTTGACATTATGGAGAGAAAATAAATAAATGTAATCCAAACTTTCTGGAAAGGGCTTCCATGTGTAAGAACACATGTTAACCACAGACGTGAGGGAGCACTGCACAGTGATTCTTTTTTGTGCTAAATGCACTCTGCTTTCCCCTCCTCCACTTCACTCTTCTTCTGTGTCCCCTCATATACCAAAAGAAACCTGTTCCCTTCAAAACACCATTATTTCCAGGAGAGTGAAGTGCAATCCTGAGTATTATCGTTCAAGTTTATTAAAGTAATTCAGGAGAAATGCGTAAGGAACGGGCATTGTCACAAGTGAATCAATGCAGATCAGGGTGCTAGTTTGTAGTCCTTGGGATGTATTGCTCACACATCTTTTAGTTTGCAGAATATTTGCTCGATACTTCCTCAGAACAAAACCTTCATGAGGTTGCCACATACTTCCAGTAGTGGAAGAAACACTCCAGAAGTTCTTTTCCTCAGGAAAAAGTTTCAGTCTTAATAACTAACGAACAAGTTAGATACATGAGTGAAATAACTCTAAAGTAAAGAAATGCTTTCACTGCCTCACCAAATAACTCTAAGAGATCAGTAAAAGATTCAAATTATTCTTCTCAACTCTTCCTTTCTTTTCCTAAATACCAAACGTGTGTTTTTTAACAATAACACAACCTCTACCTGTCATCTATTTTCTCAAGCACAGCCAGCATTGAAATAAAGGCTTACAAAGCACTTAACTGTTAATTTGTGATTACAGAACAAGTCTGATTTTTTTGGATTCACGTCACTTGGAAGGAGAAACTCCACTTATCATAAGGAATGAAAACCAGGACGGAACAAGGTTGGCTATTTCCCTCTCTAAGGAACTGTAGGTGGACTTATGTAAACAACAGAGCAAAGATCAAAGGCAAATCTTAGGGACCATAATATACCAAGTCATTAAAGGAGCAGAGCCTTTTATCTATTGTGGAGGAAGGAAGTAAAGCATTGAGACATATGTAATATATGCAATTAAAAATAAAAACCCAAGCGAGTCCCAAAAGAGACTGAAATCAATTACATTCTGCTTTTTTTCTTACTCTGTTAAAATGACGAGAACCAAAAATGCAATCTGTGACAAAAATTAGACTCCATCACCTGGAAAAGCCAGCCATTCAACTCTATTTTAAGTTGAATTTTCCTTCACATCCTATGAAACAAGCACTGTTCGATTACAAACCATGTCCTCATTCACTGCCAGTTCAACTGAGGCTTACCTTGTCCTCCACTCTGTTCAGCCTGGCACCAATCGTGTTATTTCCTCGATCTTTGCTTTTCTCTGTGGAACAAGAAACATTTTCAAGTTAATATATGGTGGTATAACAAAATAGCAGCAAACCACAACAGGGTGTGTTTAACTAGCCCACCAACACCGTGTAACTGAACACCCTTACCAGGCTGATAGATCCATTCCTTAAAAGTAGTTTTCTGTTTCTTTTTATAGCATTGGCCCATGCCAGGGCTTTTAATAGCCCTGAGTTTAAGGCATTTTTAATCTTAGTTTTATGCTTTAACCATGGAGAGCAAAAATGTTCCCAATTTAGTTAATGTTTTAATTGCCCCTTA
>WAAG01003675.1:0-12855 GCA_013390105.1 Tichodroma muraria
CCATCAAATCTCTCTATTCTTGAATTGTTTACATATTTTTCTTCATTGATTCTCATGAGACAGATCCCTTGTATACCCAGGTGTAGACTTGTTTTTCTCACCAAAAATATGTTGTTGTGTTAACAAATTCTCCTTTATTAAATTGTTTTCACACAGGAACTTGCAAGCTATTGTTAGCTTAGTTGAAGTAGCAGGGCTTAATCCATATTTTATAAGACCTTTTCTTATGACATCTTTTACCTGTCTGCAACACCTAAGATTACCAGAAACCCTTCTGTATAACAAGGATTCCTCACCACCAGAGTCACTGGTCTTAAAAAGCATTTTGCAAAGTCTTCATCATCTTTCTATCACAAATTTCTGGATATTCCTCAAGTCCTTGCATTCTCCACTGTACTCCAGGAACCACCTCCACCATCATAAAAAAAACACCTTTCATAATGAGCACACTGCTCTTGAAAGAAGACTCATTCTGGTCAGGTTGCAGCTGTTCTTTTTTTATTCATTTGGATTTTGTTTTTCATTAAGAAACTGTATATAGACACGTAAACACCACTTCCTCTGAACTCATTTCTTGCTGGAAAAAGTCAGTTAGTTAACAAAATCCCTTATTTTAAGGGCAATTCCACTTCCTCCGCATACAAATGCTCCAAGGCAATGCTCCAAGACTCTCCAAGCATTTTCTCCAAGACAAATGTTATCTAGAGTACATATTTGCTAGTAATTTCTAATCATATAATAATTTAATTTAATAAGGTCTATTCAATTTTAACAATAATTAATACACAATGTTTAATGTTTCACATACCCAAGACCTTGTACCTTACCATAAGGTAAACCCTAGTTTCTTTTACCCAACTTCCATTAGCACCCCATTTAACTATAAGTTCTCTTGGAAACTGAAACAAGCATCAATATTGCCACTCAAAAATCCAATACACTTGCAAATTAACAATTTGGACATCACCATGAAGAAAGATTGCACAGACAAAGCAGTTCTCTTATGGATCACACCTTATTAGGATTAGAAGATGGCCACTGAATGTGACAGGTGAGAAGCAGCAATATTGTGGAAGGAACACAGGTGCCAACCCTAAGAAGCACAGGGGAGAAATGAGGACATTGGAGGCATGCAGTTATCTGGCCAATTCTAACATTATTTAGGAAATTCTTGCACCAAGTCTCTTTTACTTTGATACAGACTAGTGTGAGAATTACATCAGTCTTTTTATTTATCACCACATGTATAATGTTTTTGTCAATCTTAGGC
The DNA here is from genome assembly GCA_013390105.1 of Tichodroma muraria. Lineage (NCBI taxonomy): Eukaryota > Metazoa > Chordata > Aves > Passeriformes > Sittidae > Tichodroma > Tichodroma muraria. The sequence continues at coordinate 1,271 of WAAG01003675.1, forward strand.
TAACATTTCATAGAGCAAAAAATCAGGTAACATTTTTGTTTTACTCCACTGAATGAAGAGATAAATCATACAACTTGAGGGGTTTTATCCTCCTGTCTTCAAAATGTCACTAAATCAACCAAAGCACCTTAGAAACTAAAATCTCAAATTAGTCTACACACTTCAAGTGTCATCCATCTTGTAAGAAAAGCCTTCTACAGGCAAGAACCTGGCCAGATAGCAATTACACCTCAAGAAAAAAAATCCTTATGAACTAAAAAGAAAAAAAATGAGTCTTAAAAGTAAGAAATGTACTTAAAAGTACATTTTCTTGTAGCTAGACAGAACAAATTCATGTTTAAAATACTGGCCCAGAACCTTACAGTGTGTTCTAGAGAGGTGTTGATTTTTACTTGCTGAGGTATTTATTACCAGTACTCGTCATCCCACAAACATCAGGACAGGCACACACAGACGTTTGGTGGAGTTGGTGATTCACCACCACATACATACTTTCCACCTAAGAAATGTTTGTTGGTGGGGCCCTTGTGACTCACCTCACTGCACTTTCTTCCCCATCATCATGGTCCCTTGGTGGGGTGTTGGTGATTTATTAACCAACAGCCCGTCATCTGAACTCGAGCAGCTTCCCAGATGACTACACAGTGACTGCTGCTTCCTGAGGGAATTAAAAGTGTTCTTCCCTACCAGTCTGTATGAGTGTATAGTACTGACCAATGTACAGGGTGCGAGCTTTGCAAACAGAGCTGTTCCACTACTATCCTCATTTTGCCTTGTCCTACTGTTCCGCTGGAACACTATGGTGAGGTAACTGCAGAATACTAACAAAATGAACACTTCAGAAAACTAACAGCACTGCGAAGCCACTTCCAGACAGCCCATCAGGCTGAACCCCAGCATCAGGAACAGAAACTCTTAGCTGTAACATTACAAAGTTAATGATGCTAACCAAAAGTCCAGTAGTACACACTTTGTGCTCATCAACTACAGACTTATCCCTAAAAAAGCTGTCTATTAGGGAATAACTCTATTATTTAAAAACCAGAAAGGAATCTTGAGGCAGAAGTCAGGAATTTAAAAATAAATAAACAAACAAAGCCACAAAAACAAAAGCAAACAAGCAAGCAAAGCACACGAAAACCCCAAACACATATCCCACAGACAACAAACTCCTAAGAAGTTCTGTCCTGCAACAAAACCAGAAATAACTGAAGAGGCCAAAGCATAATACATACACACAGAACTGAAAACATTCAAATCCAAAAAGTGCTGCTCATACATATTTCCATATATACTGTTTGCAACTAATGTTGATGCTTTTATGGGGAGTGTTCCTTGCTAGCACACTCTCCACCCCCAAGATCCAAGTCTTGTGATTGTTCATATCTCAGCTAGTCAGTTGAAGATATAAAAGGTGCTGAAAGCTCCAGAAAGGAAAAGAAAAATAGCTAGCAGTATGTACAGGGAAGATTTTTCAGATAACTTTTAGGACTCTAAATTATTACTAGAGATTACTTTTCTCTGTGGTCTCCTGTCACAAGCTTTGCATTTGTCCTGTGTTTCCAAATGGCTATCATATCGAATAATTTCAAGTATAGGTATTGGCTATTTCAGTAGTTTCAAAAAATATTTTTTACTTACTTTTTATGTCATTTTATCTATGACACGCTGTTTCTTCTCAAGTGTAGAAATGAGACTACAGATCAAATCTCTAGTACCCTGCTCCACATTCTGCTCTACTTGAGTTTACAGCCATCAGCGCTCCTTGTTCCTTGCTCATTTATGCCATAACAAGAAATTTAAACAAGTAGCACATTCTGTGCTGCTGTCAGTGATGAAGAGTTACAGCTCGGGCATGGGCTTAATAAAAATAGAAAAAAAAAAAACTTATGTCATTACTTTGGTTGTGGTCCTCCTTATGTGCTGTAGTGAGAGATTGATGCTATTTAAACTTAAGAACACTGTTTCTTTTCCATCATCTGCCAATCATTCACAGTTTAGATTAGCAATTACTTCTACACATGTATATAAAAAGATCCCTACTGCTCTGAAATGCTAAAACTCTCAAAAACTTTTTTCCCAAGAAGTAGGCCACCCTACAAAAGCAGATAGAAATTCACGCTGTGTGCAAAAATTCCCATATCTGTTACTTCCATGACATTTGGAAAGATAACTTGTTTATAAGTAATTCACATCTTTCTTATTACTGTTATTTTCTCATTATGTTTGCACCTATATACTCAAAATTACTGATCTACAAATTAAAAAGAGGCACAGGAACAGCAACATGATTATGCTGTATGTTGCACATTGCATTATCCCTTTGAAACTGGAGAATACACAGGCATATATGAAAGGAGCACTTCTAATGGCTGTCCAAACCACTAGAAGCAACCCTTACACCTTGGAGGGTCAAAGTGTCAGTGACTGCAGACAGCAGGAGTTGTCAGAAATATGACCACAGTTAAATAAAAACCCACACCTCAGAGTCTCCTCTAGCTATAATAGGTTGCAACTGCAAAAACAAAAAAATATGCCATAGGAAACTGAGCAACAATCTGCAACAGCCCACTGTCTCCAAAAAACAAATGACAACCAGCATTCCTGTGCATCCTCTCTGACTCAAGCTGGGATCTAATGGAAGAGGATGAATAAAACAAGTATACACCTCAAGTGTAAAAAAGGAAGGAGGCTATAAATTCCCAACCAATTACTCAAACCTCATCAGGATGTGAGCCCATAGCTTCCTCCAACTCATGCCAGAATGGATATGGTTTTCCAGCTGTGTAGACAAGGAAACCCTCAACGCTGTTAGTCAGTCCCATAAAAACACACTGAGTTTACATTCAGATTCAAGGAACAGGACCAAAGAGGCTGCATTCATACAGGAAATATTTGTGACAATTGAATGTAGATGGAGGTGGAGGCATGGCTTTACCTCCAAGCCTGTCAAGATGCCTCCTTTCCCCCTGCTGCAGTCAGCAGGCACAGCAACAGCCCCGAGGCACAGAAAGCGAGCAGAGCCTTCTGGCACAACAGAGCACTCACAACCCACGGTAAACAGACAGCTCACCTCAATCCTGGCTGCCACTGCCACTTCAGATGCTGCAGGTTATCCTTTGCAGAATGCAACCACTGCCCCATCAAACCCTTTTACACAGAGAGCCCTAGGTATGTGCTGCATGGCACGTGATCAAATGCAAAACCACAGCAGAAAAACAGGAACATCCTCAGAACACTACAAGCCTCTCCACAGCTGGCACTAAGAAAGCTTTGCTTCATCTGCATATATTCTAGTGCCAGACATACACAGAAAACAGAGGAAAAAAACTCAGCCTGTAATACCTGTATATTTTACAGAAAAAAAAAACCAAGTTGCAGCAGACAAGTATATATTGTAGCAGATGCATACTCCACAAAGCAACAAGTCCAAGATCACAACATCTTCTTTCCCTGCTATCCAATTACTCAATTTCCACGTTCATGCATGAAATCTGATAAATTTTAACCACTATTTTTAAATAAAATTTCTGATTATTGCTTCCGCAACTTTTATGAGGTTAGATTCCGAAATCAAGTGAGACACAAATAAGAACAAATTCAAGAAAATATAAACTAGCATTATTTTCATGTGCTAATAATCAAATGAACATAAATATTCTTACTCATGTTATATTGTATATAAATTAAAGGTCTACACAATTTTGACTTTTTCTGGACACATAGTATCAAAAGCTTGAACAATTAATTCTAAAGCATAAAAATGCATTCATATACTCTGTAAATGCCCCTTGCACTGACCAAATCAACATATTTAAATTGGCTTTATTCCAATTATTTATTTATTTTCTTTCTCATAATTTCATATTTTGTATCTGGAGAAATTTCTGGGTCAGAATGCCTTAGCCTGAATTACACAAGAACCTCCAACAGGCATACAAGCATTTATCATTCAGTACACATAGAATTAGGCTATACTGCAAAAAGCAGTCCTGTATCACCCAATAACTTTGTTTTCATAGCTTTACCAAGTGTATCTTTTGTTATGACAGCTGCAAAATCACCCCATTACTCAGCCCTCTCCTCCCTGCTCAGCATTACATCCCTATTTGCCTTTTACCCACATCCATTCACACATGCCCTGCTACACTGGCAAAACCTAAATATCCACATTAGCTGCGGTACTAGCATTTACTTTTTTGTTCCCTCACAGTCAGGACTACAGCACTTTGCTCTTCAGCAACACCAGTGCTAGAGCCTTCATCCTCAGGATTATTTGTTTCAGCTAACGCACCTTCCCTTTAGCTGCCTTTCATCACCAAATCTGGCCCCTAAAAACTGTTTTCTTTTGCACCAGCAGAACCCCGAGGTTGGCCGCACTCCCCTTATTTATACATCCACATATTGTTTCCATACAGGTCTTCTCCCCTGCATTTGCCTCTGGCTACTAGGGAGTTCAACTCATTAAGAGTCACCAAAGAACTGGCAAAAGCACCCAATATGCCCTGTCAAGACAAAGTAGAACCAATGGTGCCATCTTTTCCAAGTCTGGGATTTTGCAACAGGAGTAATTTTCTCAAAGGTGGAAGGATGAAATGGGAAGGATTTTAGAGTAGAAAACACAGAGTAACTAAAAGAGAGAAGAGGATGAGATGAACCTTTGCTTAGACACCCATTACTCCCTCCCCTTAGGCAGAGGCTCAGCAAGTGACCTTGTAGTAGCACAGCTGGGAAAGCAACTGTCCAAAGTGTTTCACCACGTTGTAGGCAGTCGCATTTATTTCTTCACAACTGCACAAGCTAAATGGGGAATTTCAGAGACACATCTTAAAATAACTCAAAACGTTTTAGCATATTCATTAGACAGCTGTGTAAATTCTGTCTCCTGCCATTCTTCTGATCACTCCAACAGGAAACGCCACGCTGTAAGCTGGCACTTCTGCAAAGCAAATGTGATATTGTATCAACAGCAGACTAGTCAGTGCAAACCTCTGACTCAGTGCTTGTTGGCAGTTTCAACAGCTGCCTCAGGAATAGGGCAGTGAGGAGCCAAACCAAAGGTAAAAATCATTACATTTCCTTGCCTGAAATATGAAAATCTAGCTCCAACAAAACCAGGGCTTCATCCTAAGATTTTTCAAAGATGGTCTAATACGCTTTGGTGCCTACAATATTAAGATCTTCAGATAGATGCAGGTATATAAAACAGCATTACAAGTGCAAGAACAGATGAAGAACTCTCTTCCAAAACACAAAGATCCACACTCAATGCTTTTGGCCTGCAAGAATTTAATGAACCTCAAGAAAAACAGATAATTACATCTACTTGAAGATTTGTCTAAAATTGTATTGTTTACATTCTTCTTTCTTACTTACATGCACTTTGTAAGGCATCTTCCAATGCTGGAAAGATTTCCAGATACAGTTAGTTCACTACATGCTAACACAGGCAGCTTTAAGACTTGAAAAAAATAGCAAACAAAATCTGTAAAGCAGAGTTGAAAAATTTTCACTTTCTCCTAAATAAATCATACTCAAGAAGCAAAACTTGGTAGACAAGTTGAATATTCATATAGAATTTAGACATTTAGAAGACTTGCATGCAGAGAGATTTTTGAGCCTTCAGCTGCAAGTATTTCACAATGGAATTGGCATGAACTTAAAATACAGTCTAAGCAACTGTATCAAAATGGCAAATCACAAAGAAGCCAGCCTTGCATATGTCCTCTCCACTTTCACCACTTCCACTTTATCCCTGTCGTTAATTATGATGAATACAGAAGGCGTACATGGTTCAGAGCCAAGGAAAATCCTTCTATGTTTTTGCAGTAAACTCTTAAGTCTGAGTTTCCAATATCATAAAAAGGTAAGTAGTAGAAATAACACGACAATTCATTTACTAGAATGCCATAAGTCTGCCATAAATTGTTACCTTCCTACATAAAGCTGGCAAAAAGACCAATTAAGATGCCATTAAAAATACAGAAATAAATATTGAACAGTGCCAATAAGAGAGCAGACTCCACAGACCTCGGTCCCTTGAAAGCCAGAAAGAAGCTATCTTTCATAGACAAGTTTATCGGAGTACAATGACAACATTCAATCCATTTTGTAGAGCTTTGTCAGAAATTTTCAAGTAAAAACTCTGAGGAAGTTAGAAAAGTACTTATATAAAAGCTGAGAGGAGACCAAATAAGCATAACGGCAATGACAATGGTCAGAATTGCTTGGATTCCACTTCAAAACCAGAAAAAATTCAAAATGTGTCCATCAAACAAGAGCCCAAAGAGATAAAATTTCTTGGCCAGGTCTTATATTACCAAACAGCCTTTTGAGTAATAAATCACATAATGCAGGAGTTTCTGCTTTACAGCTGCACCTACGTTCTGAGAAGTCTTCAACACTGAGACTGTACTTTCCCAGGTGCAGGTCCAACCTGTTTTCCTCTCATCCATGCTAGACCATGACAGTAGAGGACAGCACAGTTCCTCTTTCATAAAGCTTGAACAAACCTAAGAAATTCTGTTCATGCTTTTAGCTTGGAATTTACATAGGTCATTTGTATTTAGGAAGCTCTTCCATCAAACTCAAACTAAAAAAATATCCTTCTTGTACTGCTGCCCTTTCAAAGTTGTGTCATTTAAAAAGCTGTGTGTCCAAGAGAAAGACAATAATTACATAATTTCAGCTTCCATTTTTACCATGTAAACTTCTGGTTCCTGTTGTGGACTTGAATCATGCTCATTTTACTACAAATATTTGTTTCCTTTAGCATCCGAGGCCCATCTTTAAAAAGAGGAACTTTCACAGCAGTCCACTAGCCTTCAAATGCTCTAAAGAAACAGAAGTGGCAATCTACTTAAGGAAATGTTTTTCTAAAATCAGAGAGAAATATTTTAACTTTGGACAGAATGCAAAATTGCCACTCAAGTCAGCAAAATAAGCATTTGGACAACAAACCAAAACTAATAGTGATGGCCACAATCTTTTCCTATTTACACTGGATAAAAAGGGTACTGGACACTGGCCAAGCAAATGTAAAAAGAGTTCTTTTTTTCTACAAACTTTTCAGTTCCAACTTAAAACTTCCATCCAACTCTCCTACCCTACTTACTGCAATTAATCATCCTGAACAATGTTGTACCTGCTGGAGATTTTTTCCCTCTCTGCTCATCATCTTTTAAGACAAACTCCTTGAATGAAAACATTCAGCCCCACAAAGGTTCATAGCTGCTACTCTTCACTCCTCTGCTGAATTTACAATCTCTTCCTTGTGCAGGCAGCAAAAACAAAAGCTGCGGAATTTCTCTGTCTATAACAATTTATCCTTCCATAAATACATTCCAAATTATGTGACTAACATAATTTCTAATATTTTTGGGTTTACTGAAGCCTGAAGAATATTTTCAGGCCATTCCTTGTGTCCATTCAGGACTCTACTTTCCCCTTCCAAGGCTAGAGCATTCTCCAGCTTTCCACACAACTGCTGCATCCCTCCATTTTGTGGGATGTGGGATATGCACATCTGTGCCTGTGTGACCTTCATAAGCAGATGCTAAAGTGCAACCCCTGGATCTCAGTTTTTTGTGGCAGGCTTTTGTCACTGCCTCTCCTCCTGAACAAAGTCGCACAACACACATATTCTGAAGAGTACACAAGAGTAAAGAAGAAATGTGATCTAACTTAATACAGACAAAGGAGGCCTTTACTGAAGTTGAAAAGGCAGAGTTTATGGCATACAAAGAGAATGAGGAATAGACATGGGTGGAGAAGTGAGTAACGTTTTGTAGGCTCTTATGTGGTCTGACATTTTTCATCTTCATACTCTCCAAAACTCAACTTTCCAACGAAACGTAGAAATTGCTTATTTTCTAGATTCATTCACAGCTCTCAGCAATTACACGGGAGCTTTTATGCTTGAGATTATTTTAAATTCCAAGCTTCTTGCCAAATTTCATTGTGGGTAAACACCTTTAAGTACCTAACGCCAAATTTGGATAAAGTATAATATTTCTTGTTCCTCTTTCTTTCCTGGAGTGCTTCCATGTGCTCATACACAACTGCTATGCTCCACTTAACTGATGACTGATGATTTTCACACCCATACACATTTTTTCTGAGATGTACTGTAACCAGCTCTAACTTCCTATTACTATGTAACATAATGAAATTTTAGCAACTGCTGTTGCATTACACGTGGCTGGTTTAGATCTATATTTTACAGTGATCCCAGAACAACTAATTAAGCATGTACTGTTTGACATTTCTTAGCAGGGACTCTCTAAAACTAAAAAAAAAGGACTAAATAAAAAAATTGAAGTATAGCTACTCAAAATCTGAGCCATCTATCCTAAATTTGTGGGACATATTTTTTTGTTTCAATAAAACAATTTTTTAAAGGAAAATATACAAACCCAGGAAATGATCAGAGTTCAATATACAATTTAAAAAAATATAAACATATAAGCATCATGTAATCGTCTTCCATTACCTCCCAGGATCTGTTTCTAGCTAAACACAAAATAGCATTTCTGGTACTAGAGAATAACAGCCCTGTAAGGCATAAAAGTACTTTTGGCTGTGAATTGTTTGGGGATTATTTTTTTTCCTTCATTAAATCTTAATCTCTGTGGAAAACTTCTGTTAGTCCAAGATTTTCATTAAAATGAAGAGAAAACTTCACCTCTGGAAAAAGCCTACTCAGGGGATCACAAACCCCTGGCAATCTTAGGTTTTTAAACTCATTAACCTCCTTAGACTGCTATCGAGAGGCTTTCAGTACTTACAGAACTAAAGAGCAAACGCGCTCAAATGCTGAGATGTCACCGACGGCGATGAACGGCCTCGGACCTGGAGTGCTGGAAAGCTACCAGCTCTGGCCAAGCATTTGCTACTTGTACGTTGGATTCTTGGACTGGGTTCTAAATTCAGGCTTTGGCACTGGCCCATTTGTATCCCTAGCAGTAATAAATTATGCAGTTAAGAATTTCATACTGTTTTAAGAACCTCAGCTGACAGTGCCTTCAATACAAACCGAGAGTTCTCAGAACATCATGGAACGAGTGCTTCAGTCCTGATCAGATTTTATTACTTAAGTACAAGTTCAGATTTGATTTGACTGAGAATACTTGTATTTAAAAAAAAAATAATGTGAAAACCCTTGTAAATCTACTGAATGTTATTTCTTTTCAGGAATGAGAAAACACCTCTATTACATTCCTTCACTTCCAATTCCCAGGAAAGACCCTACAGCTGGTGAGCCCAATATTGAGAGCCTCCACAGGACTCCTCTAGCAAAACCTACAAAGAGCTGAAGTTCCACTTGGGGGATGTTAGGGAAATTGTTGTGAGACTTGTTTTAAGTCTGCATTATAATAAAACTTCATGCCAAAGTGTCAGGAAGGTTCCCTACGGAGTAATAATTAAAGGAATAAAAAAATGAGGAGCCCTACAATCCTCAGAAAAATACACAGGCTGCCAAGAAAGATGCACCCAAGACTAAATGGACATCCACAACCACCATCCTACAGTCCTGCAAGCATATTTCACTTTTTTCCATGTGATGCATATATTACCTGGATTTTATCATTTACCCCCAGCGTCCATGCACCATTAGAACACCAACACTGAGCTGCATATCATAATGAATTACTTGAAGAATGTACCAGCCCTGCATGACATGAATCCAAAATTACACAGAGACAATACACTAAAAGAAAGTATTCATACAAAGCCATGGAATAGCTGCTCTTTGCAAAAGAAACAGAGCACTGGGTGAGAGAGGAAAAATGTGGGTAAACAAACTGATGTTTGGCTGCACAAAAGTAACTATTTTAAGTCTATGATGCTAAATATTTCATTGGAAATTACTCCTAGAAACATTTAGTTACGGAGACAGAAAAGGAAAAACTGCTATGAAGTCCTGAACAAAAGCAATACAGCATATGGCATCTCTTAACGCAATGCAGTAATTGAGATTAAGAATAAAAACAAATTAAAAAGAAATACTAAATCTGTGGCAAATAAAGTCCTCTGAATGGTTTTGGCTGTACAACTGTATAAATGCCACACACAAAGGTTCCCAGATGTGAGAACAATAGGACTTGCGGATGAATATCTAAAAAAATTATTGGAAAAGAAAAGCCACTCCAGGTATTCCTACCAGAAGTTTTTAAGCAGCACTGCCTAAAGGAATTTGCTCAACCTTGATTTCTTACTAGGATAGTATAAAGCAGAAAACTGGTTTAGACATTATCCCATCAGTGAGCTATATTTTAAATACATACACCATGAATGTCTACTACTGATGTTCTGTAGTAAAAAAAATTCTTCCAAGCAGGGTAAAAGAGCTACACTGCAACAGAACCCAGGTAATCAGAAAGTCTGATCTGGATAAATTAAACAACAGTTATGGTGTAATTTGTCACTAAGGCTGAGCACTGGCAGCTCCAGCTGAAGCCAGACTTCAGACAGCTCGTCACTTACAGAAGCCCAGGACTTCAGAGCTCCTCTAAGCCACAGGGCACTGGTTATTTCTGCCACTGATCAACCAGTTCCTACCTAGAAACCTCCTTCCTGGACTAAGCCTAATCCTGGTCTCATTCAGACTCAGCTGTGGAAGTACTCATTAGGCTTATAAGGAGAGCAGTACAGGAACCAAGTGAGATAACTAATCTTCTTGTGGAGAAAAAGGCACAGATCTTCAAAATAAGACTGCTAATTTATATTGTGATTTAATGTTTTACAACTCAGTTGGCCAACACTGTAGAGGAGCAGTCACATCAAACATCAGCCTGCTGTATTGCAAATAAATATTTCAGACCTCTCTCCGCAAAGTAGAATAGCCTGAGATATCCATAATCTATTTCTCAGGTAAACACACAGAAATCTGTATCAAACCTTCTCTGCTTTCTGCGGATCAGTTCTGCCAAAATTTGGCCACTAACCAGGAACTATTAATTATAGTCAATACAGCAACAGGCCTACAAATCATAATGTTCACTAGAGAGGAAAGAAAATCATTGAGACATAGAATGATATGTAATTTATGGCCATGTATACGCCAGTCTGTATTGAGAAAACAGATTTCAGATGAGACAAAAGAAAACAGCATTAAAATGCTAAGTCCAAAACCCCTGCACTGAAGAGTTAAGAGAACTCCAGACCACAACAGGCACACCGATAAAAAATAACAGCATAGCAATGGCCTAGAAAGGCATGAAAGCACCAGGCACTTAAAAAATATTACATAATATTCAACATTTTCTTTTCACCGTCTTCTTACAGACCAGTTGTGAGCAGTATTGCTCTCAGCTTGCCACTTCTTTCATTCCAGTGCTCAAAAGCCGTGCTAGATTTCCCAAGGGCTCATCACTCAGTAAGCAAACCTGCTTCAGTGTGCTAGTGTGTCTGCTGTAATAGCTACTTCCACAAATAAACCACACAAAATTCATAACAAACATAGAATTACACAAACCCAGAAGAATTATTAAAACCAATGAAACATACTAAACATCTGACCACAGTTTCTACCGTAATTTGGCAGCTACGTCACTTGTCATGCAATCAACTGATTTAGGGGGTTT
>WAAG01003677.1:0-12831 GCA_013390105.1 Tichodroma muraria
ATATGTCATCTTCCAGGAACCCTCTCCAGAGGACTTGCAGTCAGACCTGACCAACCACTAAAGCCAAATAAGTTTGCAGTGCCTGGTAACCTCCTCTGAGCTCCTGATATGGCCTTTGGGCTACTCCTGCCCTCTGTCCTATCTCCTCTGAAGTAATCTACTGCAATTAACTAAAAAAAATATAGCAAGTACGGATAGTTCACAGATTTTCTCAGTGCTTCAAGCATTGTTTTTTTCTGCAACACGAAGATGGTGCAGCTTCCAGTGTCAGCCTTTAAGGAAAGTAGTAGATGCCACTCAAACAATTATTTATCATTTCTACTGTATGTGAGAGTCTAACCTCTGCAATGCAAATTGATTTAGCATTTTAAATTGGATTGCACAAAACGTGATAAAATGCTGAAAATATGAAACAATTGGCTTGGTGTGATATAATTTGATTCTTCTGAACTTACATGGCTTACTGGTGCTGGCTTTGATAATTAAATGGCTTTTCAAAATGGTCATTGTTGACCTAATTCTGTTGGCAGTATAGTCATTGGGAGTTTCAATATTGACTACAATGGGAACAGTTAGACCAACAGATTGCATTAGAAATCCCATGCTGTGTGTTTAATTTCACTTCCTGATACAACAATCTCTAAATATTAAAGTGAATTCTTGCCAAGACAGAAAAGCAGAACATGGCGCTTTTTTTTTTCCTTATTGTCTTCTGTATCCACTGTTATTAGTGCAGTAGCCAAGTTACCAGATGAAAAAGAGTGCCTTTTTCTCCAGACTTTAGCATGCAAAATTTTATATCTCTTGCTCTGTTTTCAGAGCTGGCATTGCTGGTCCATTAAATTTATATTGGTCAATTTTTCTCTCAACAAGCAAACAAGACAATAGAAGAAAAATCCTAGGGGATTTGACTGTTTCATCCAATTTAGGATAAACTTGCATCCTTCTTATGCCATATTAAATGTCCATAATTCTCCTGAATGTTTGGGAATTGCTTTCTTTTCATGCTTCATTGTAGGTTAGTGTTAATACTATTTCTCCCCTACCAACTCTTGTTCTCCACATCACTGTTTTGATTTGTCCCACCATGGTATCTGAACAAATGATGAATAACTTGAATTTTGAACCAGACCTTAAAAGTTGTTTTGACCATTTGTTGGTTCTTGCGGTTTTCCTGCTGAGACAAATTAGTCTGTTAATAATTAGAGTATTACGTTTCCCTTGTCACCTTGCTGTGGTTTATTTCATTTACTTTAGCAAGGTTATTGAGTTGCTTTATAGAAGAGGCTTTTTTTATGTAGACACAGACACACGCACACTGAGGGATTTGCTTTCCACTTCTGCAGGTAATGTTAATTAAACTATCCACTGTGAATCATTAGCTAATGAATCTGTAGGTAGTTGACACTAAATAGAAAGTAGAGCATTAGATCTTCATCAGTACTTTAGAGAGCCTTGGAAACTTCTCATTTCTTGCTGGAGTGCTTCACGCTGGCACTGCAGTGTGCTAACATCTGCTCTCCTCCCTCTGTCAGCAGGCTGTATGTGGTACAGAAATAACACAAAGTGCCACCCATTTTCACGGATCTGTAGGGCGGTTTTTATTTTCCTTTTCAGAGGGTGCAGAAATAATCTTCAGCTGGCACCAGGGTTATATCAGCAGGTCTAGCTTTGCAATACTAGACTAGACACTCTTGCATGTAGTTGTTGAGCATAGGAGTTCAGATATAAATGACTCTACGTTAGTAATTCAGAGTAATGTTTAGAAACATTCTTCTTTACCCCGGACGAGTGTATCTTACACTTCTACTTAGAGTAAATAGGAATTCTAGCATTCTTGAAGGATAGCCACTGTTTCTTACTCCCTGCAGTCTGGGAGGTGGCCATTGGGACGTGGGGTGAAATTTTTTTTTTTAGGGGATGTTAAAAATACATGTCTGTCTTTTGAATTAGTAGAGGCTTTCTCTGTTTTGGTGAAAACTGAAAAAACCCCATAGTCTATATTCTTCCCTTTTAGGCATTTTTCCGTATTGTCAGTAGATTGTATGCACAGTAAATAAATAGGGAAGTACAGGATGGACTTCTCACATCAGAATGTTTCCTTGGTTAGAAAATGTGTCTGAGAATGCTTTTGTGGATGCTAAAACCTGTAGCTAGTGGCAATTAAAAAACCTTGAACAATTAGTTCCTCTAGGTCTCTTGATTTAGTCTGTAGACTTTGCCCTTTTATCTCCTTTCGTTTGCTGTCGCTAATTCCTCATTCCTTTTGAAACCTGCTGTTCAGATTCTCTTCAGATGGAGAGTTCTGTACAGTGTAGTCCTGCTGTTGTTCCTCTTGCTGATACTCGTCCATTTCAAAAGTATCTTCCAATTCCAGTAAATGTCCAGAGCAAATGCAAACCCACATATGGGTTTTGTTGAAAATGGTATTGTTGCTTTTCTCCCAGGGTTGCATATCAGTGTTGTTTCAAAAGCTGCTACATGGAGGTTTTTAAAAAGCATTTCTTATTTTCTGCTAGTTCTTACTGTGTGTGATAAGATCTGGAACATGACGCTTCTTCTTCCTTTGGTCTTTTCTCTTTAGCAGCAAAGTTGTATGTCAGCACCCAAGTTTGCAGGATTCTTTCTGTTATTGATCTGCATCTTAGTAGGCTGGAGGCCTGTGATAAAAGAACAGCAGTAGCTTTTACATTTCTGATCTCAGAAGCCCTGCTGGTTACACGGAATCCTGAGGGTGAGGTGTGGCCTTGACTGTGAACTGCAAATGCTGCATCTACAGTGGGAGGAGAAATGGAAGCTTTGAGCTTGGATTTAGATTTGGTTTTGGTGAAATAGCTTGAAATGCTAAGGAGCTTTGCAGAAGAACCTCTGCTTTTGTGTTCCTGGGTTCCTCAAGTGTGTGGGAAACAGCCACGTAATATAGACTTTCTTCTCAGCCCACGTTTCTTGCTCACTGACTTTAAAAAAGCAAAACGAAAAAAAATTATAAAATGCGCAGCTTGCTGGAGTGGGTTAGAAATGTGCTGCTAGTATGTTGCATAAGGAATATTTCGTTTCCTAGTGATTTCAAGGCTCTGCAAGTAATATTCTCCCCACAACTGTTTGGGAAGGAGACAGGGCTGCAATTACAGATGGGGGTTTGGAATCCAGGGAGAACAGAGTTGTTACTTGTGCAAGGTCATCATACAGAGAGTAAATTTCTGAACGGAGAAGAAAGCACGGTCAAGGTCTCTTTCAGAACTCCAGTGTCACTAATGGAGTCTCATTATTTTCCTTGCAGTTATAATGCTGTATAATTACATGTCCCCTTGTGGCCTAGGAATGCACTATCAGGAATCTTGTGTGATGGGGATTCTAAAGGTCCTCCAGTTTGACCTCCTGCTTGTTGTACAGCTGTCATTATCAAAATCAGGCTGGGCTGACTGTGAGTTTGTCTAGCTCCTATCTTGAGACTTACAAGGATAGCAGCTCTGCAGCCTCTCTGTGAAGCCTGTTCACTGTTGCACTGCCCTCCTGGGGAAGTGCCTTCCTGTCTCTGCTGTAGGACAACAGGTGTTAGACCCTTTCCCGTCATTCCCCAAGGCCCAGACATTTATTGTAAAACAGAATAAGATCTTGTTAGGAAGGTGCAATTTTGTCTGATACCACCTAACAATTCTGATTTAACTGGAAAAGCTTATGAAAAGTGAGATAGTTTTAAGATCTGATGGCACTTAAACTGGACCTTCAGGGAAGGAACACCAAAGAATAGTCTACACATTATGGTCTTTTGCCTGCACTTCTGGGAATGAAAATGTGAACTTTTAACAGATCTCTTTGACTAACAGAAGGTTCTTCAGAGGACTGGGGTGAACCAGCCTTTTGCTCTCCTCGTCAAAATTCTGAGCTTTCTCTTTCATTTGCTCAGGTGCTGACATTGATTCACTGACGTTTTGTTGATACTTTGAAACATTGTCAAACAGTGAAGAAAGTAGACTTTAAAGTTACTCTTATATAAAACTGTCAAGAGGATTTGGTACAGTTACTTGTATGAATTTGGAACCCTGGAAGCATAAGAACCATTGAATCCCTGTAGCATACTCAGGTTGATTAGGTTTTGTCATTGTTTTTTTGTTTTCTTGGAAAATACTTTTATTACATAGTATTTTTAATGTACAGTAATTTTCTTTCTGTTGCTGAAGGGACAATGGAGACCGATCCAGGCACCGAGCTCCCCGGAATGCCCGCATGTCTGCACCGTCGCTGGGGCGCTTTGTCCCGAGGTAAGGCATCTATGTGTAAGAACAAAAGGGGTGGAAATCCTGGAGATACCAGTTGCAGTACAGTTCTCTGGTGCTTTCAGGTGGATTCCTTTTCTTGCACAGGGCTTCTTTTTCCTTGGTTTGCAGTTTCTAGGACTCCTGGGATGACATGCTAGTATGAGCTGCTCATCCTGTGATGTTTGAAAGATAGCATGGTCTTAGTGCTTTTTACTTACAGGTTGAGGTCACAGTGTGAAGGCAGAATAGGAGGAGAAAAAAATCTGATCAGAGATTCTCAGCACAATGTGCTGGTTTGAGATCAGGAAACTATTGTGGGAGGTAGAGGATTTGTTTAATGCTGATCTTTGCAGCCACGTTGATCAGAGGAGGATCTAATCTGTAATTTACTTTTTGTTTCAAGCAGGGAAGTGCTTGGCTAAGCAGAGGATTCCAGCCTTCCCTCTACTGTAGTCTGCTGGAATGTAGTCATATCTCCTCAAAGTAATTGCAGTTGCTCTTCAGAGCTGTAGTACACAGGATGGCTTTCTCCATGTTTTACTCTCTTTGTTTTGCAGACGCTTCTTGCTGCCGGAGTACTTGCCTTATGCTGGGATTTTCCATGAACGGGGACAGCCTGGCTTGGCCACCCATTCCTCTGTTAACAGGGTCTTGGCAGGTACTGAGATTTCCTTATTTGCAGTAGTCATACGTATTAGTGGTGTTTTCTCATGAATCTGAGCAGAGAAGGATTGATGAGGAAAATTAATTCCAGCTTCTGGGGTTCTGTTTAAGTTGTCTGAAGCAAGAGGAAGGACTGTTGGATTGATGTAGTAAGCTGTCATTCAAGTGCTTGAACATTGCAGATTCCATGCTTCAGGTGTATGTGTGGAAGTCTCTGCATGAACTGGGGACAGGTGTTAACAATTTTCCCTTTATTTAACTTCTTTCCCTATTCCAAGATGTCTTTTTTTAAACAACCTGACAGACTAATGATCAGCTTGCTGCAGGTCCTTCTAATTGAATTATAGGGTGCCTTGTTCATGTTCCGGCTAGGAAGACGCACATGAGGCAACGTGGGATTCAATTAGGATCTTAATAAGTGCATATTAAAAAACTCAGCTGCCACCACATACAGCACACAGGCATTTGGGAGCCTTAGAGGGCAAGCGGAGGTGGGAAGGGAGGTGGGGGAAAGAGGAGGAGTATGGCAGTCTGGCAGTTCATGAATGAGATGGTTATAGATGACACATATCTTGAGGGTGAGTCTTTTTTGGCTGGGTCTGAGTTGCTCTGTAATTAACCCCAGCGTGGGGGAGTAATTTTGGAGCTTGGGGAAGAACAAGAGATGATGTATGGACAGGTAAGTTGGGATGAGGTTTTCCTTCTTCCTTTAGGTAATCACAGGACCATCACTGAAAGGAATGCTGAAAGGTTTTTCTCAAGAGGCTGCATGACCCTTTACCTTATCCTAAGACACAAATCAATTATGCCTAAGCCATTTTTGACAGGATTAATCTAGCCTGTTTTTATTGGAATTTTCCCAATCAGTTTGGGGTAGAACTGTTGCCGGTTTTTGCAGTGCTGGTTTCGTATGGCAGTGGTCTTGTCTTTGATAATAGATTTCCATCATCTTCCAGACTTCTGTCTCCCTGGACATTTTGGGTTGAGTGGTTCCTAGTGCTGTTGCAATAATCGTAAGAACTCAGCCAAGGTCTTATCCAAAGCACCTCTGCTTGTGTCCCTTAGGAAAGAGTGGAGCTAACCTGTAGCGCTGGGTGACGCGTGTACTTGCCTGTGCTTGCTTGCCTGTGTGGGCTTTGGCTGTTGGCACGTGGAAGCAGCACACTGGCAGATAATTACTTGCTGCCAGGCAACACTGCAGAACTCTTGTGTCGCCCAGCTTTGCTGGAGACACCTGCCTTCATCCCTCCTCCAGGCTTCCTTGCAGCTTGCCTGTTCCATTGCGGCTGGGAAATAGCCTGGCTTTTTCGTCTACACTTTTTGGGGAATTTGAGCCCCAAAACACTCCTGGTTGCTGTTTCTCGCGTGTATGCCAAGAATAACAAAGGAAGACAGAAAGTGTGATCATGGGAGTTTCAGAAAACAAGATCAATGTTTTCTGTGTGATGCTGTGCTGAGCCTTTGTAATGCAAGGTTTGTTGGCTCTGGCACTGTCATGGAAACTCACACTGGAATGACTGGGACTCCAGAGTAAAGACTTCTATTGACTTAAATATAAAATTAATTTTTCCAATGCAGTAGCTGCTTGTGTTATGTTGTTTTAATATTTGGTTTATTTTATCCATGTGTTCAGCTTTCAAAATTTTTTTTACATCCATGGTCAAAAACTTGTTCATATGTTGCAGAAAAAAGGAGAGCTGAAATTGCAAACATTAGGTGGAAGCATGACAGGCAAGAACTAGAAGATGAGGTTGCAATTGTGGAATAGCCAGAGAATTTCTTATACTTGTTATGTTGATCAGCAGCATTGTCATTTTCAGTATTGTATTTCAGAGCCGTTGAAAGTTACAGTGCTGATAGTATACTTTCCTTTATATTTAGCCTGTATTTAGCCAAGGCTTGTGGTAGCTCTTTCTTCAGTATCATGGTGAAAAACTTCTATTCAAACTCAAAAGTACTTTAACCACGGCCTGGTAGTTATGGGTGAGGTCGACAGCCTTGGCTGAGGAAATCACCTTTGCAGATCAATCATCTGTTTTCCCGTTAACACAGTCTAACCTAAGCTTGAATGCTTTGAATTGCTTCATTCTACCATGTATCCAGACTGTCATTTTTGAATTATGTTTAAATGCAAAAATGCCAAATGTATTCCTTATGTGACCTCTACAGCCAAATGCTGTAGAGATACCAAAAACCCCTGTATTGCTAACCTGACAGTTTTCTAAAAACTGACAGTAGACTTCTGTGATCAAGTATGAGTGAGAGCTGCTGTTTGAGAAAATACATCCAATTATACTTATGCTCCTGTCCACTGCCCCATTTACTGCTATATGTTGAGGGGAAATCAAAGGAGCAGATGGAGATCTTAGTGTGTGAATTAGTGTGATGTGCTGACTAAATTTCTTAATGTCAGAGCTCTTGCTGTCAGGTTCTGTCCGTTTGCTTTCAGCTCTATACTTTATGTGAACAGCTTTCTGTTGTTTAAGTGTCTTTCTCACGCAAGTGTTACACAGACAATCGCTGCACGCTAGGGAAGACTGCCTTGAGACTAAATCCTCAGAGTCAAGTTTAATGAACCCCTAAAAATTACAGGTTATCTATGCAGATGGACTAGTACAGCAATGCAGTGGGTTGGGCAGAATGACTAACATGCCAGGCAGAGTTTAGGTCAAATCAGAGCCCTTTGTACTGATCAAGGGACTGGTGGCCATCTCTGTGCCAAGGCACTTCCAGGTGAAGTAAGGGAAAGGTGGCAACAGATGGGTGGAGTAGGTGGGAGCCCAGGGGGGGAATGAGGCAATACCAGTCAACATGACAGACAGAGCTCTCTCCATGCCAGCAGCCTAGTTTGCATGGAGCACTGGAACAGCCACTCGCCCCAGTAGCACCTACCTGCCTCCTTATCTCCTGGTGCAGTGCAGATCTCTCAGCTGATACAGAATGCTGCATCGCTGTGCTTTCTGGCACCAAGTGAAACACCATGTGAAAATATATTACATCAACATTGTTACCTTTAGCATTGAAACTTGTAATCACACCAAAAAGTGTTGGTAGTTTGACAAGTTATATTTTTCTGTAAAGTCTACGTTGATTGGCAGTAATTACACTGTCCTCCTTTAATCCTTTATTAACTGAGTCTTATATCAGCTTTTTCATTATTTTGTCTGGAATCAATGTCAGGTTGACAAGACTGACAGTCTCATCCTATTTCAACCTTTTAAAATACTGGTATAACACTAGCATATTTTTCAGTCTTCCATATTCCCCTTTATTTCAAGACTCATCAAGAAACCTTAGTTCATTTGGCAGCTTTTTTAAGGTTCTTTGTAGTGTGGGCTGCAGGCCACCCTCTGCACTCTCCTCTCCTTGGTGAACTGCCCTAAGTGATGAAGTTGTGGTCTCCAAGGAAACATGCATACAGTGAAAGCTAGTTGAAGTGGTTGTTTGCCAAAGTGGTGATGAAAGCAGTAAATATATTTTGGTTTCTCACTTCCTATGGCTGATTGATTGCACCTATGGCAAGATAGGTGGAGTACTGCATCTTGGGGCCATTTCAGTTTTAGAGTCTCTTGGGTTCTCTGCCATTTGTGGGCCAACAGAGTGGGGGGTTGATTTTTGGTTTGGCTTTATTTTTCCTTCACTTTTTTTAATTTTTTGTTCCCTTCTGCACTTCCCAGGAGATACCAAAGAGATGTGGGGGATGAGGTTACACCTTTTCTAGTGGGAGTTAGTACTGCTGCAAAGCTCAGCAGCGTTAATATGTCTGAGGAACACACAGCTCAGTATTGTGTTTACTACCTCTTACTGCTTTTTTGAAATGTTTCTGTAAGCTGAGTATTTCTGCCCACTGTTTTGTTTGGGTTTGTTGTTTGTTTCTTTGGTTCATTTATTTGTTGCTTTTGGTTTGGTCTTTTTGTTTGGTTTTTTTTTAAATAAATTTCTCTTTGTCCTAAGTTGCATTGTGAAGCAGGACACGGATTATAGATATTTTTTGGCATCTGGTAGCACAGACCAGGATGTTTATTTTAATATATTTTTTAAAATCAGTAGATACATTTAAAAGAAAAGGTCTGCATCGTTGCCACTGAAGTGCTTGTGACCTCTTGTTCCCCTCTGTGAACTTTTGCCTCAGGCTTTATAGTAATTGACTGCTTTGGGATTGACAGAGACATGCTAATGGTATAGTGAAATAAAGGAGGCTTTAATTTCAGTTCAGTGGAAGCTTAGGGGAGGAAGAGAATTAGTGTTTCCCAAGGAACTTTGCAGGAGGCTTTAAGAATTGACACAAACGCCATTTTGTTGGTATTTCTGTTACTCATTAGGAGACCTGCAGATGAAAGTTTATGGTAGAGTTACCTGGCTTTCTGAAATGCTTCTGTCTTGCCTCATTTTGTTTTAGTAGACTTCTATTCATTTGTGTATATCTCAACAAAAATATTTTTCCTTTTGTGGTCATAGGTCATATTTATCTGTTCTGGCTTTTATCTGCTTAAATACAATCCAGTGCAGTTCTTCTGGGTCTTCCACCTTGCGGGGAGATCTAGATTCATCAGGGCTTAAGGGTTGAGTGATGCAAATTCTACATTTACAGTTTCAGAGTGATTTGTTGCAATCTCAGGGTAATAAATTCAGACCAGAGACTGAACACTTACATGTAGTCAAAGAATGAGCTTGATTACAGATTTTTCTGTGTTCCACATCTATTCAGGGTAGCCTGCCACAAGAGCAATAATGGTTCAGCTTTGTGTATCTCTGCTGTAGTTGCCAAAGCAAGCTGTCTGTAGACTTGTTACACTGGGGTGGAACTGAGGCTATTGATGAAACTAAGAAAAAGTTCATCCCTATAATGGGAGTCTAGAATTTCAAAGTGTGAAGGTTGGCTGTTATTTTCCCAAAATTCCATAAGCTGTGCTGTTCTTCAAAGCTTTACTTCCTGGGAGCATTCAAAGTAGTGTGTGTTCTGGTGAATTTCCATACTTCAGCCAGCAACTCTGATACACAATTGTTCCAGTGTATCAAGTTTCATAATGGTGAAAATCAGCGAAGATGGATAAATGTCATCCTTCTGGGGCAGGAAGGATGTGATTGAACTTGTGATAGTTCTAGTAAGAATTAAAGTGATGGCCTCTCACCAGTTAAGATGCCTCCTGGGGCACATTCCCGATCTGTTAATCACTCTAGCTGTATTTTGAGCTAATGTTCCCAAGTGAATGGCTCTAACCTAAAGGCAGCTAGATGGATATTGGTGAGCCTGTGGTACTGCAGCTTCGTAGAGGATTGGTTGCCCTTGCAAGTAGAGTTAGCCCTACAGTAACCTTTCACTTCTGCTCTAATGATAGAAGTGATCATGATAAAAGGCTGCTTTGCCTTCAAAACCATGTTGATCTCCAGTTCCTCTGGCATTTCAGGTGTGATTGCCTCCTGTGGCTCAAGTTTTCTTGACCTAATCCTGTACAGTATGCTGTTAATCCTGTTCTGAGATGCTCCCATCCCTCAAATGTGCTTGTAGTGATACACAGCTGTGCAGGGTAAGACAAAGATAACTTGAGAGCTCCAGAAGGCCAGCAATAGTTGGTGGGAAGACACATTGCCAGTTGTCTCTCATGTACCCATGTTTTTCTCAGTATTAGTAGTTATGTATTTTCTGTACAGTTTCCTGAGATTTGAGTGTTATTCTGAATCTGTACCTTCAGCTGTCCATCACTGGCTTATTGATATTTGCTTGCTTCTGCCTTTTCATCCCAGACAACTGTGTGAATTTGAATTAGTGTCCTGATCTAATCCTGCTTTTCACAGTAGACAGTTCTGTAGAATAATGGAATCAATGAACATCGCTATGTGGCTTTCTATGCTGCGTGTTTCTGTTATAAGTCTATTTGGTACTGCTAAATATGGAAAGATGTGAACCTTTAAGTAACTTTATTTTTATGGTCTTTCTGTGATCTACGTCAGTGGACACTAAATGATATAAGAGGCTTAAAATATGCCTCAGATTCTTCTGCGACTTGAGAGCTATAGATACCTGTCACCTTCATCTCAGACTTGAGAACAGTTTATAATTTCTGTGAAAATGCAGCCTTTCATGCAGAAATGTGAGGAAAACAGGAGGCTGTATGGCTGAATTGCAAATGAAAGAACTTCTTACAGGAGGGTATGATGGAGAATGTCCCTTCATGGGACTGGTGAGAGGTATCCTCAGAGATGTTAATTTCCTCAACATGGTACTTAAATTTCTGAAGACAGTAGGATTTTGGGAATGTGGTGAAGACTTTAATTGTGTGACATCCTCTTATCTAAATATTCACTTATAAATTCGCTTCGTGTATTCTAAAAACACACTTGCATCCCTTGAGCTTTTATGAAGGTTAGCTGCTGCACCTCAGCTCTTATCTGCCTTTGTCTCTCACCAGCTGGTGTTTTCCTAGATCAGCCTTCAACCATAAAAGTTTTTAATGTTGCTGCTCAATTACAGTAGAGTATCTCATAAATAAAATCTCCTGGTAGTTCAGTGTCCTATGTGCAGAATAAAGTCATACTCTGAGTTAACTTTCTTGTTGTATTAGATCCCTTCTTGATTTCCAGTTCATGGATTCTGTAGATGTGGCTACAGGTTTATACCACATCATGATTATGGTCAGAAGGTGAACTTCTTAGCACACATTCTTCAAATGAAATCCCTCTCCCAGAAGATAGAAGACTGTTAATGCTTAAAAAAAGAAGTCTAGAAAACAACTTGTAATACACAACTCTGTGGTGACACTGGGATCAGATAGCTGATCCAGAGATGTTACATTTTTCCTAGCAGGTCCATCTTTATAGTACTTCAGTAATTTTTCCCTGTGTTGCAAGACACCAGTGAATTTGTTTTTTCCGGCTCTGTGCTTTAATTGGCAGTCCAGCTGCCTCTTTTCTGGTGCTGTAATCTGTGTCATCCTGTGTGTTGTACCTTGGCACAGCAAAGGCTGATAGGTAGTTGATAAAATTAGCCTTTGAATGACCTACAGGCAATCTCTTCTGGAATGCTAGTCCAGTGCAAAGACCCACACTAATGTTCCTAAGATGGTGGCATTCATTTTGATGCAGATAAATAAGCATCTGAGCTCAACGGGATTTAGGACTGTCTACCTAGATGTCTCCAGAAAGTGGGTGATAGGTAGTGTTAAGAGAAAGCCATTAACATATGAATTTAGGTGATGGAAGAGGTTGTGTGTGTTGTTTCCAGTTAGCCTTTCCCTCACATCCAAAATTCAAGTTCTGCATTGAGAGTCTGAACAGTTACTCATCCTCATTTTGATATCTGCTCCTGCTGTACACTGTCATACACAAAAAGCATGAACAGCCAGAAAGTGTTGGAATACTTTCTGTATGGAATAACTTTAATCTCTCTGTCTGCTTATTATGCCCTGCTTGCTCTGTGTCTCTGTTCACTTGTATCTTCCACTTAGCAGCAGACCTGCTCCGTGGTCACTGAGACTTCTCTGTTTACATCTGTGAACAGGTACAGTTGGAATTCTTTGGTTGGGACATTAAGAGTGCAAAGCACTAGAGGTTGTAGGGCAGATGGAATGAACTTGCATTACAACCCTTGTAAGATGTTATCCCCTATTTGGCTCCAGAGACTAGAGTACTCTAAAAGCTTGAGTAATTCCAAAATCAGTTCAATTTCTGAAATAAATTTTGTGTATCAATGCCTTTGTATGCCAAGAACCTTCACACCTGAGAACTGGAGATTTTCGACGAGTCTCTTAGATATTGCACAGTAAAGGGAATCTAAAGAGTCAAAATCATGCTATTAGCTCTTTAAACCCTGCTGTTGCTCAGTCCTTTTTGTTCTTGTCTTTTCTTTATGCTTTCATAACTCAAGCCATAGTTTATCACAATCTGCTAAGTCTGGGAATGTGTTAATTGA
>WAAG01003696.1:987-16879 GCA_013390105.1 Tichodroma muraria
AAAAAAAAAAAAAAAAAGGCAAAATAATCAACCTCTTGCTGTTCATGTACAGTAAGAATGTTTTTGGGTTTGTTTCCTAGGTTGGAACTGTAGTTGATTCTCCCATAGACTTTTACCACAGTCGAATCCCTAAGAAACAGAGGAAGAGAACAATTGTGGAAGAGCTGCTTGCAGATTCAGAGTTCAGAAGGTATTTAAAAGTAGTTTTGAAATTCTAATATCCCATGTAAAAGAGGAGTATTTTTAACTCTGTAGCTTTTTTTTGTTTTATTCAGCTTGTAGGGTTGTTTTTTATACTTCAAAGAAAAATTTTTAGTCTTTTAGCACTTCCATAGTACTGCCATTTAGAAGGTCTAAGGAATCTTTATCCAAGGGGATAATTAGACTGAGGTAATGTATATTTCATCTTCATTAAAGGGTTTTATCCAGCTTTGGTCATCACTATTGACAGCCACTCTTAAAGATTGATTATTTTTTCTTGGTATAATTGACAGAGAAGAGCAGCCTATAATTCTGTGAATGTTGATATTATTTTATTTTATAAATATATCAGTCTCCCACCTATCATGGAAATTAAAACTGTGCTAGAAGACTTACTTGAAAATTATGATTGGATTAATTCATGTCTGCATAGCCTACAGTTTTTGGAGTAGATCATTTAGTTTGGTCCATTTTGGTATTGGTTATTACATGATGTTAATCTGCACTTCTCTTTTCGCATAATGACATTTTCTTTGAAGTGGTACATGATTTGGGATTATAGAGTTAATTTTGTCAGACTCGTAAATTTAACTATAATGGGAAGGAAGTTACCGTATCTATTTCTTAAGTAGTTTTCTGATTTGACCTGATTTATTAGGTATTTATTAGAAAGCAGTTTTAAAAATTAATGTGTTTGAAATTTGATCAGTTAATTCATGTTGTGGCTAATTAAGGGCTTTAATCATATTCTTCAGCATTAGTGCAGCTATTTGTCAGACTTTGGTGTTGCACGTAAAGCCTCAGCACCGCTCAGCGCGCAGTGTCTGTCGTACTCATCGGTGCAGGTACATAAGAGGAGCTAGCAACTCACATTCTGCAGTTACCCTGCTCATTGTTTACTATACACCTTATCTCACTTTTCCATCTGCAGTAGAGTAAGGTTTACTATCTTGAGTGTGGTGAGAAGGCACTATAAAAGTGGGTGTAATTTCTTCATGGTACTGTGGAAATTGTTAAGTCTTCCCCTTATGAGCAGTAGCAGTGTTTCAGCAAACTGTCCAAAATGTGACTGCATGTGCATTGAAGACCTCCTCCACCAAAATTAATTACAAAATTCAATAGAATTTACTTCCAGAGCAAATTTACCTGCATTTATCGTTGGTCCAACTGTTGATTCCCCTTTACTTACCCATAAGTGTAAAAAATCAAAGAATCTGATTCAGAAAACAGGAGAAAACTCAGTTTGACAAATAATGTGCATAGAGTACTGTCCATGTTATCTTTTCCTGAACTTTGATTTGCTGTGCTTAAAGGTAAATTATCTATTTTGTTCAGATATAATAAAAAGAAGTATCAGGAGATCATGAGTGAAAAAGCAGCTTTTGCAGCAGGGAAGAGGAATCGGAAGAAGAAGAAATTTCACAATTAAGAATTGAAGAAAAATACCAAGCTGGAACAACTTACTTGTTATAAAACTTTCGTACAGAATGCTTTGGTTGTGGTGTTTTGTTTGTTGTGGTTTTTTTTTAAGATTGCAGGTCATGTGCATATTGAGGATTAGGAACTTCTTGCCATGAGAATTTGCTAGGAAGCTTTAGCAAATTATCAGGTATCTCAAATTAATTTAGATTTTTAAACTACTATTTATTTTAATTAATATTTATGTAAAGAGATAATAATATGAAAGCATATTATTAAATCGGAGTGCAAAATTCATCTTCACAGATTGTGGTCTTCTCAGGCTTCAGACTCCACATCAATTAATTAGTAAATTCAATTTAAAGTTATANTTTCAACACTGACCATAATAGTATAGAGAATGTCCTGGAATTCAGTGCCTACACATATACCTTTATATTTATGTGTGTATATATTATAATATATATATATTATTTAGAAGATACAAATTACATAATTATTTAATAAATAATGTAAGTCAGTCATACTTATTTGTAAAATTTTGACGATCATATTTTGCTTTTATTAATTTTTACCATTTGATTATTGTCAATATTTTTGAAAATAAGTTAACATTGGCATCCATTATCTAGGGTGTGGTGTGCAGGTTGTGTCTGTTAGCTGGCTGGAATAGCTCAAGGTGAACAAGTAGAATGGGTCTGGAAGGCCTCTGCTGCCATTGCAGAGCCAGAGAGGTCATTGGCTCAGTTCCCCTTCAGTGGTGGTTCACGACCTTTTGTGATTATCAGAGCTGCAGTGGTGTTGGGTTAGTTTTTAGTGACCTGGTCATTTTATTGCTGTTACAATTGGTGTAACTTAGTTACTGTCCTGAGGTAGCAGAAAAGATGGGTAATAGAAGAAATTAAATTGGCACTACATTGTCTTAGGTGAATTGGGTGATTAGGATGTAGAAGTCACTATCAAGAGGACCAGTGGTTGATTGTTTCCTTACCTTAAGAACACTGAATTTTAAAGGTCACAGATCTTAAGCAAGAAATACTTAACTATGTTCTTGACTAATGTTTAACCATCAAGTTTTCTACTGAGAAGTAGTTTTTTTAAGGATTAGTTATTTGTGCTGAAATGAGCATTGTGGTATATATTGACCACCAACTGAAGCTTGAAAAAAATTTTCCTCAGATCCTTTGGGGTGTTTTTTATCATTTCCACCATCTGTTTTATCTGTTTTCTACCAGAATGTTTATCATTTTACCTGTTTTCTACCAGAAACAGACAGGAATAGTCTTAAGAAGTCTTCACTGCCTGGAGATGAATGGTGTCAAAGTGAATTCACTGGGAAATATTAAACAAGTACAAGTAGAACCACCTGTCCCCAGGTCTCAGTTAATATGCACAGGCTGTTGTAATTTCAACGGTATTTATGGCAATATCTGAATTCCCAGTAAATGATAAAAAAAGCCAATAAAAACAACTATGGTGTCTTGTTCTCCAGCTGAGACATGGAAGCACTGAGAAGAAAACAAGGCACCACATCAGTTGTCATTCTGTTGCATCCTGGGGTGTTCAAGTGCAGCTTGGGAGAAGCAGCATGCAAGTCTGAAACACTTTGAGATAAATGCAAGCTGTGGTGTTACACAGCAAGCAACAACTCTGCCTGTTGCTCAGGCTGCTCAGGAGCTACAGAAGTTACTTCATGTGCAGCATAGGTAGAAAGGGATTTGGTTTGTGTTCTATATCCTTTCCCTTCCTTTGATTCTTCTAATCCCTTCTGTTTTGTCCCACACTGTGCCCAGCGAGTGCCCATGTTCTGTGCAGATGGGGTGAGATGAGCTGAGCGTTCCCTGCACTTGCAGGTTGTGTTGGCCAGCTTTGCCAGTCACCTTTGCCTGAGCTTGTGCCTCAGCCTCTGTTCCATGAGGCACTGAACAGAGCACCTTTCCTTAACCACCAGTTTACATTAAAGCACAGATAGATGGGCTTTGAAATTGACATAAAGTTTAAGATGCTGGAGAGATTAAAAGCTAGATGCACCATGTGATTGCCTGTGGTTATTAGATTTCTCTGAAAACACATAAAAACTTTCATGAAGCTTTACCTATCAATTACAAGTAGTATTTTCTTTTAATGGCAGAAATATTTGTGCTAATTTGTAATTCTGCCTTTACTGACTGTGATGGTTAATGTGCCTGATGGTGTGTTTCATTTTCAGATTTTCCTTTATTGCTTTTAAATAAGCATTACTACAGTTGGAAAGTTACACCTGCAGGATTAAAAATAATTGATCAAGGAAACTCCACAAGTTTAATAATGCAGGAATAATGAATCAGATTAATTTATTCCATTCTGAGCAAAATCAAGGTGGTTTGTTTAGTACTGCTACTGTTTTGTTTTACCACCTAATTTGATTGCTGTAATTAAAATTGCTCTTCGTCTTCTATCTGTCGGTAAGTCAGAAAAGATGGTGTTAATACCGGTGTTTTGTCGGCTGCAGTTTGTGGGCTTGTTTCATTACTTGAAAGTAACCAGAAATGTGTCACGGTAACCCATCGTAACTGAAGTGCCTTGAGTAACGGCAAAAGTCTTGGTTTTTCAAGTAAAATTACTTTCCGCAGACTGTCCTGGAAACGTCGCGGCCCCACGGGGCTGGTTATCGGTTCTGACCACTCTGGCTCGGGCCGAGAGGAGGAGAGCGGAGCCCCTCTCCCGCTGCCTGAGGCCGGCGGGGCCGGGAGGAGGAGAGCGGAGCCCCTCTCCCGCTCCGCCTTCTCCCTGGCGGTGAGGAAGCTTTGTGTCGCCGGCCGGCGGACACGGCAGGTTCGGTCGATGGCGGCTGTCGTCGCCCGCTTCCAGCGTTCCCCAGACCGCCAGGCACGGCGGGAGGCGGGCCCGCAGAGCCTAGCTGACGGGACAAAGGCCAGGCCGGCGTACCGGACACCTGCGGCGCTGAGGTAAGGGACGGAAGAGCGCGGGGGAAAGATTTCCGCCCAAAAAGCGTAGGGGGCGGGAGAAATTCATAGAATTAAAAAAAGGAAAAGAGAAGACACGACTCCGCCGGGACTCGAACCCGGAACCTTTGAATCCCTTCAAACCCTCTAGAAGTCCAATGCGCTATCCATTGCGCCACGGAGCCACCTGTTGGAATCTCCGCACACCGTCTATAGAGGCTGCGCGCGCCGTCAGGCGTCAGCCCCAAAATATTTCGGCTTTTTCTTTTCTTTTTTTTTGGTTTTATTCTTCCTAACCAGCATGAATAGGGTTAGTCGTACACGCTGCCGCACAAACGAGTCTCGCGGCAGCCTCTGCGTTCTGCGTGCTGCCTGCGCACTGCCCACGGCCCGGGTGGGGCCCGCGGCTTCCTGCGCAGCACTCGCCACAGGGCTGCGTCCTCATTTCTTACGGAGGAGAAGACCGACTTCATCAGTGATCAGTATAAAATATTGTCATCCCACTCTGGCGTTTCCAGTATTGATCCTTGTGCTCGAGGGGTATAATTATAATCCACAATTGCCTTCTATTGAGGAATGTCTACAGACGTCTGTAAATGATCAGTCGCTCCGCCCTCCCCCGTGGTTTCCTCCCCCGAGAAAGAGATTTTTCCAGAAAAGCTGTAATTCTAGTCCGAAATAAGTCCGCGATACTAGTTTTTTTAAATCATATAAAAGGCATAATAGAAACCCCAAGAGACAAGAGTATGAGGTTATTCTTTCTATAACTTTACCCTCCAGTATACTGCAAGCGGAGCCTGTGGCCTTCTGCTCAGGGAGGGAGCACGGGGCTACCGGCACCGAGGAGGGCTCTCGGCAGTGAGGCCCGTGCAGTAAAACTTTGTGAGAATCTCGTGCTGCACTTCATCATCATTTAAAAGTACAGGTATCCAGAAGAGTGGAGAAAAGCATGTAAATAAACACAGCCTAAAATCTGGGGAACAAGGAAGCTAATCACAGCGATGTAAAATAAACTGACTCGGATATACAATCCCCGAGGTATTGCGTCCAGGGCTGAGATACCGAGTGTAATGAATAACCGAGGTGATCCAAGCACCCTGGCAGTGTGTCTTGTGATTCCCAGGAAGCCAGCTGTGGCCAGCAGTAAGCCAGAGCTCTTAAGCTGCCTGATGACTGAATAGCTCCTGCAGTGCTGTCCAGAAAAGGAAGCTGCTGGAAGAGTTCAGCAGTTACAGCAGGTACCAAATTGGAGGTACAACCCCCAAGCTAACAGACTGTTGTGCCAGAACATTTGTAAACAAATCAAGAATCACTAAATTGTACAAGATTCAGAGCAGGTCTGGTCGAATTTGCAGGCTCTGGGTCTTGCCACAATTGTTTTAATTGTTCTGTTATGGACAAAACTCTTCATACTGCTCCTGGTAAAGGAATGCAAAGTCTGGAAAATTTGACTCCTCAAAGTCCTGTACTGCAGAAAAGAAACAGAAGTCTCATTTTTAAGAACTGAGTTGATCTTCAGAATAATAAGCTTAAATTTATGTTTGTGCAATTCAAATAACCCTCTTGTAAATAACTAAGAATCACTGTAAACATCTTGTAGTTTGTGGACACCTGGGCACATTCATTGTGGGATGCAGTGGTGCCTCAGCAGTGTGGTCTGGTAGTGTGGCATCTTTGGACAGCATGGCGCTGAGTAGCTGCACATGGTGAAGAACCAGAGAAGAGCCATTCTTTTCTGTCACAAGACTGTTCTGAGACTGCAAGAGTGAAGAATTGTGACACTCACATGATTGTTACTTCCTCTCATATTTTCGTTGTGGATAGTTGGCTTATAAAGATAGATAAAGGCTGGTTCCATTCATGCAGGAAGACTGACGAGGAATTTTTCCGGAAATGTTTCAAAATAGTCAAGTCGTTCTGCTTTTAATTCTGTAAATGTAGTCCCGGTGCAAAGTCCACCGTTGCGTTTGGGCAGCAGATGGAGCTACTGCACGACAAACAGGGCAGCCTACGGGTCGTGAACTTAAGAAATGTGGTCATAGGCAAAAACGACCGATCTGATTAACCTCTGCTGGCACGTGGACCCAGATCAGTCCTTTGGACTTTCCTTCTTCTGGGACTGTCTGAAGTCCACTTCTGTTGCAAGCTGGCTTTCATTTCAGCCCCTCTTCAACTTTATGGTTTTTTTCAAGGAGCAGAAGTTACTTGGAATAAAGTTGTGCTGGGTTTAGTTACTGGCACTCAGAGAAGTTTTGCTGAGCTCAACGGCATGCCATTTTGCTAATTTTTGATGGGAGGAGAAACTGAGGTAGGAATACCTTGACACAAGACAGGAAGTTCATCAATGGCAAGCAGAAAATATCATCATATAGCAATCTTCTGTTGATTAAAATAAATCTAGATGTTATTTATGAAATTGACGTGATCTTTCAGAGACTTTTTACAACATGGGTTTCAACATTAACTTCTGTTAATGTACTGTAGTGCTATGTACGGTATATCTAATTACTTTTGGTAATATTTGAGCTTTAAGATGTATTGAAATGACAATTCCTACATCTGCAGGGCTTCCACAGATGTTTGTTGGGAGTACCACCACCTTTCTCTAAGAACAAGTGTAATTAATACACTTGTTGAAAGAGGTCAGAGAAGATTCTCGTGCATAGATTACCTAAATGGGACCCTTACACCGTTCGTACATTTCAGGGAGGATTATTACAACCCTACAGCTCTAATGATTCACCTGTGTAGTGCAGCAAGAGAAAGCACTCTTCAAACAGGCAGGATAAAATGCTGGGATGCACAAGGTCTGAGGATACTGGAAAGAACTCTTTCTGGGAAGGTTTCTTTTGGTAATGTATAATTTTATTCATTATTTCAAATTTATTTTCTTAACATGAGGATAAATGCTCTGCATTGTAGATGCTTCTGCATCTCTGCCTTTTCCTTGGTGAGGGCTGTAATTGCCATGTGACTATTAGGGTATTGGAGAATTTGTTTGTCAGGCTGCCAGCAGGAAGCTGTTAAGAACCTCTTCCAATTCTCTTATTTATGGTTGTTGTTGGACTAATGCGTGTTCTGTCCTCTTGAATATGTTTGGGTAGACAGGAGAAATTCCCAAGAGCAGTGCCTTTGAGGAGTTGGGGTCTAACACGATCAGTTATGCCAAATATCTCTACAGCGGATTATAATGTTAATTCACTGTAGTTCTATTAACAGATCAGGTGCTGCAAAGCCATTTGCTTCAAGAGTGCTCCCTAGTAGTGCCAGACCTGAGCAGTCATATGGTATCTCTGGGAGCACTGCAGCAGGACATTTGGAGAAGTCCCAGTTAGTGCCTCTTGCCAAAAGTGGAGTACATCTGATTTACAGAGATGGGATTTAAGATGTCTGTTTCAAGACAATTTCAATGTTTTCTGTTGTTAATTTGATCTGGTTTTTTATCTTTTTTTTTTTTTTTCAGAAATGCATAAGATTTGTGTCATGCAACCTTCAAAAATATCTAAAGTGATGTCTTTTACTATATTCTAAAATTCTATTCTTTAAAAGCCCCCTTTTTTTTTCTTAAAAAATAATGTTTATCAGTTTACGTAAGAACCAAAGCAGTCTTAAAGACTACACCCTTGAGTTAATAGTTACCAAAGACAAAGTTGACAGTGCAAAATTTTATTCCTGTCTTACATTTTGAAATCTAGGTGTAACCATTGGGACTTTTATTTTTTTTAATTAGCACTAAGCCACATTTATATTTACAGTCTAGTTGTTCCTTTGTTGTACAGAATATTTACAATCGAGTTGTTCCTTTGCAGCTTTGCAGGTGACACCATAACTCAGATATCAAATGGTTTTATAAAAGAAGATCGATTGCAGTATTCCAGTTATAGGTAGACTGACTCATGGTTAAGTGACTTGGTCAAATATATCTGCCAGTCCCTAGCAGAGCCAGCTCAGCTCTGACTTAACTATCTGGGGTTCTATTCCAATCTTCTTTTTCTTATTTTCCATCCATAAAATTGTATAATGAGTGTGAATATGTAATGCAGTTAGACTACTATTTTCAGAACTGTAGATCTGCCAAATTTATTGCTAGTTGCAATAGACTATGCTCATTATTTGACCCAGATTTACCAACTTGTACTGGCCAAGTTAAAGTCTGCATAATTCATATTTACAGCTGGAAGACTTAATTTACCATGTGTTGAAGATAATGAAAGAAAATGAAGATTTCCTTTCATACAGTGAAGATATGTGAAAGGAAAGTGAAAACAGCAAAGTTAGTTCATACACCAAGTACATAAAAGTTGTTCTTGAGAATCTTGGTTAAAATCACTACATAAATAGGCAGCTGCATCTTATAATGGTATGCTCTAACACAGAATATTAGTTTGATCAGTGCTTCAAGACTGACAAATGTAAAAAAAAAAATATGCTCTGTATCTGTAAGCACAGTAAGTTTGTTGTGGAAGTCATTTAGATATCGTGTAAGCGAATGCCATGTTGCAATCTCGCGCTAAAACCAAAAGCAGAACACCGAGCTTGGACTCTGCACCTTTGCAATCTATCAGTACAACTTTTTCTCTCTTTTAACGCTGTAGTGGAAGCACACTGAACTAGCAAGTGATTTTTATAGCCAGTCCTTGCAGTCTTTGCTCCATATTCTCCTTCCAATTTTTGTCTCATAAAACCAGTCATTGAAGTTAACGCAACTTATCACCCAGCAGAAGTTACAGTATGAAGAAACAAAAAGCTGCACATCAAAGAGTCTTCTGTGCAGACAGAGCAGACAAAAGGCTTCTTTGTGATGAATGTGCAGAGTTAGCTATGCCACTCTAAATCAGCAGTGAATTTTCTTCAATTCTAGCATTGAAGAAAAAGAACGTCCTTTGTTCTTGTAGGGGGTTTGCTTTCATTTCCAAACTGCTGGCAGGCAGTAAGCATTGACTTAACAACACAAAAAATTAATTTCCTGCGTTCAGAATTGTGACATGCTTTTACAGAGGTGTATCTTGGTTTATTCAAATTAGTAATAGGTACCGGTCATTCCTGCAGCGAAGTAAAACAAGCAGCTTCCATAGTCAGTGATATATGGAAATCACAGGAATCACTGCTAACAAGACCTCTTATTTTTTTACCACACCCTCCATGGAAATAATGTATTGCTGTTTGTTGTTGTTATTGCAATATATGACTGTAGTTAATTTTGTAAATATCAGAGTTTGCAATCACTAGGGTTTGGAATCTAGGAAAATAGTATGAAAGAGCCAAAAGAAATGCCATCACAGTTCCCATCCAAAATTACAGAGATTTAGAGTGGACATTTACACACAGACAGAGTGTCAGGGACATTTCAATCAGGTTTCAATACAAGTGGCCTTTTTTCCATAAGCTTGCTACAAAATTATCACTTGCTTTTGTTAGTGCTGTAATGACAAGATATTCCTTTGTGTTTCTAAAAAGGGATGTGTGGCTTCTTAATTTACCTTCAAGGACTAATCTTATTCACAGGTAGTTTGGAAGGGAAATAGGCTCTTTTTGTATTTGGTATTAATTGCTATGTAATTGGTATTTGTTACATAGAGGCGTTGTGCTTTTTGACTGAAAGATTTGCATCTTGTTTGACAGCAAAGCAGTTATCTACTAGAGATAGTTGTGTGTTTTATGCTACTAAAAAGAATGAGAAAGAGTGAAATAGCATTTGGTGTGAGAAATTGTATTTCTAGGCCAGCTGGACAAGTGACTTTAACACTGGGTTAAAATAGAATAATGGAATCTGGTAAAGAAGTTACTTTAGAATTCTTAGAAAATCTGACAATGTAAGTGAAAAAATGAAGAGGCAAAGGGGAAACATAAAGACCTGGATCATGGAGAATGAGAATAGTGTTGATGGTTGCTAATAAAACTTTGTTAAGGGGTTGGATTTGGGTAGAGATTGTTTTTTCAGGGTGTTCACTTCTGCAGTGCAGCATGGTTTTAGAGTGAGTGTGCAGCTAAAACATGGTAGAACATGATGTATTAATTTCCCTTTTCATAAAATCAGAAATTCAGATTGTTTTGCTGTCTCTGTGCTGGCAAAGCTTGTGTGACATACATCCGACGTGGGAATTTACACCTGCAAGCCATATACAGTTTAACTTTAATATACTTACATAGATGGCAGAATCATTAGTTTTCAGCTCATGAATTTTAACACTCCCGACGTGATACCTCTCTTCCTTTGGGTTATATCTAAAAGCAAATTAGTGACCTGTTGATTTGCATCATGAGATATGGGTTTATTATGGTCCCAGTAAGGAAGACAGACTATAAAGTATTGCTTAAAATACCATTTGTTGTGGCTAACACTGTAAAGGAAAAGGATAGTGTAGGTAGTTTTATTTCCTTCCAGATGCTGAGTTGTGTAGTATTGGATAGGTCTCAAATCAGAGCTCAGCACAGTGGGCAGAGCCTGTCCAGGGAAAGGGCATCTGACATTTTGGGGTTTTGAGCTCTTGCAGGATTTTCTTAAAGCAATTCTATTTCTCATGTCTACTGTCAAACAGAAAGTCAATTCACTTGAGAACTGTTTGTTGCACTTTTAGATGAAGACAAGGACACACAGAGTCAGTGTTAAGGAGCGGTATGAGTGAGAGCTCCCTGTGGGCTCCTCTCCTCCAGCTGGCTTGTCCTGCAGCCACGGGAGAGGAGTCACCGGGCGCGACCTGACCGCCCGGCTCCGTGCCGGCACAGCCCCGGCTCTTGTGGCCATCACCGGTTCCCCAGAACGGGGACCCTGTGCCCAGCGTCAGTACCCCTGGGAGGAAACAAGCCCGCGTAAAGAGCTGCAGAGAGATGCAGTCTTGAGAGCACCGATGTTTTCAGGGCACATAGACAGCCTGAGTGGGTGAGGAGTGATCCTAACTGGAACTCTCAAGTAACTTCCATATCGTCACCATCATAATCGTCGTCGTCATCATTAATAATAATGATAACGATAATAAAAATAATAGGAAGAAGAAGAAGAAGAATGATAATACTAGAACTAGTAGTAGTAGTAGTAGTAGTAGTAATACATCATAAAATACAATGTGATGTCCAGAATAGATAAGTTTACCTCTTCCTGGTAGTCTGTTGAACTCTGGACAGATGGAGGGTGTTGTGAGCTTGTGCATAGTTTTACATTGACATGCATTATTTACTTTTGTTGTGGGCGGGGGGGTGGTGATGTTTGGATTTTCTGCTTTCTTCCAGTTTGTAAGTAAACGTTTTTAAAATAATTTTTTAATAAGAAATTTTTTTTTTTAAGAAGTAGCCTGAAAAACTCTCAGCTGAAAGTAGGAACTTCTCTATTTCATAATGGCTCATTGGCAAATAGATGGCACATTTTTCACCTAGTAGAAAAGTAAAAATAATAATTAAAATTAAAGTGTGAAAAAGTTTACTCAACACAGTATTCAACTTCTCCTTGATTTAGGGGGAAAAAATTCCAACTTCACTGCTCAGTTATCGCCACTGTGATTCATCAGCTGCTGTCTCCTGGGCAGGTCTGACTGCTGATTGGGCACGGAACTTCTCAAGGTGTGTCTTTTGCCAAGAAGCTTTTGCATTTTAAGAGAACACCGTAGACCATGACAGCCTCCTGATATGGTAAGAACTGCTGTATGTCTATTTATTAACCTGTACAGTCTTACTGTTAGAAACAGTGCTCGGTGGTTAGTAACAAATAATTATGTGTGTTATCAGATGTTTTCAAATCAACTTTTTGTGGATTTAAAAGCTGGAAAGATTTTAATTTGGGATCTTAATTGTGACAGCTATTGCTCCGTATGCTAGTAGTGATTTTTAAAATTCTGAATTAAAATAACTGTGAATATATAATGGTGCGGGGTATTGTCAAATCCAAAGATAATTAGATTAAAATATTTTTTGTAACATTGTAATACTTTGAGAGGGAAGTGTCTATAAGATTTTAGATGATCTATATTTTATATAAAAATTGTTTGTGTCAACTATTTGCAAGTTAAGTAATACAAGGAAACTTTCTTCTCATGTTCCATTATGTTCAGGGCAATTTTTTTTTCCAGAGTTATGAATTGGCTTTATTTTTTTTGTGAATTTATCAATCTAAATTATTTGGAAGATAAAATTAATCTGATTTCACATATCTTTTCAGCTGACTTTGAAAAAATAAGAGAGAATCCTGAGGAAAAATACAGGGATATATTAGAAACATTTTTGCTTTGTAATTGATAGGTTTATGTCAGCTTTACTATCAAATAGAAAGATGCAATCACAGGGATTGAAAATATTTGAAATGTGCTATGTAGACAAGTTTGCATGTAAATAACTGTGATCTAATACTGTTAGAGGATGGCAGAAAAGGCTTAGGGAAACAGCAGCTGTAATCCCCAGCAGTGTAATGTCTGCTCTCCTACTTCACAGCAGTGCTGCTCAGAGCTCAGCGCACATGACTGTACTTGTTTCAGCTCTTGGAAAAATGTTTCAGTCATGGCACAAGCACGAAATTCTTTGTGAGGGATGATACATACTAAAAGGAGAGTTTCATTTTAATATTATATTAGTAAAAAAATAATAATTTTAGGATAATACATAACTGGAAAAAAGAACCTTTTAAGCATAAATTATTTAAAGAGATATTTAAGAAGTAACTCTTTCACCGAACTTATCAAAACCACAAGAGATTTGTAGATATTCAGACAGAAGTTTCTTGCTGTTGAATTACATGGGTTGGGTTCTAGTGCTTTGGCATATTTCTTGGTTTTAAAAGATTTTGTGCTTTACAGTTCTGTGCTTTAGAATAGTAAGACTCTTTGTTTATGTACATGTGGAGTGTCTTCACAGTTAGTAAAGTTAGAGTGACTTTTTTCTCAGAATTTTAATTCTGAGCACTAGTCAACACAAGAGGGTGCCAAAATGCTGGTAAAATAGTGTTATATACATGATATACTTTTTCTAAACATGGTTGTTTTGATCTCTCCCAGCCTTTTCTTGTTAGCATATTCACCTCTGTGATACTGTAATATCAGAATACCCTTCTCTCTCGGTGTTCTTATAATGACACCAAACACATTCTTCTCACCAGCATCTGGCAGCATCATAGAAAGATTTTTCAGTATGCAAATAAACTTACCTACAATAGCAATTTATGTAATTTATGTCACGTTCTTGTCTTGCTTGTGCTGGCTTTAGTTCTATGTGCAGGGGTCAGAGACTGGTTTCTATTTCTATATGCCATGCTATCAGCAAAGGAGGAAGATAGTAAGAACTTTGAAATATATTAATCATTCACAGACAAGACCCTCATGGTGCAATTAATTTAACCGTTCCCTTATTTATGTAATGTTTTCGTCTGGGCTGAAGCTTTAAGGATCCATGTGCGTCCTCCTCTTCAAGCCCATTTCCTCAGTCTTGCAGCCATTGTTTCAACGCAAGAACCGAAGTGCAAGTACTGTTGATGGAGGCAGTTGTGCTTCATGAGGTTAGAAATTTGATTTCAAGAAATGAGATGTCGTGCCTTTGTGGCTTGGATGGCAAAATTATAAGGTACTCTGAATTACATTTTTTAGGCTGGTTTTGCTTTCAGAAGATGAAGCATGCCATACCTTACAGACCCTACTGCTGAATCACCACGCTGTATTTCTACAGTTAGGTGTAGTTCATCAACTACCTAGAGAAAGATACATGTATCTGGCTAAAAAATACTCTCAGACAGTATCTGTCAAATTGGAGTCCAGGAAAATCATTCAGCGGCTTACAGTCGCTGTAATGGTGGTTCACATTAGTGAGTGTCTGCTGTGTGCTTGTGCATTGAGTCAAGGGCTCATAAAAGAGAAAATGCTTCTTTGTGTCTTCCTCTTTGGTCACATGCAGTAAGAAACTGAGTTCAAAGAGCAAACTGCTAAGTCTAAACTTCTTGAAAACAGCCATTAATTTCATGTCCATAACTTTTTCTATGTGTCCCAGCAGCCGATTGCAATCACCAGTGCTCGTGTTTAGACACTCACGTATCCGTTTTGTTGCACTGAAGTTCCACATCTCAGTGCATTATTGGTTCCTGCAGTAAATGGCACTCACAAGTTGTGCAAGGATTGTGTAATCCTTTGCAGTGGATTATATGATTTGAATTATAATTAGATTAGGCTAAATACTCTTTTTGTCATATAAAAGGGTTTCTGAAAAAAAGGAAAATAATATAGTCACTGTGGGAGTCTTTTCTGTATATTTTTAATGAAAGGCCTGTCACCTTATTTGATGGAGTTGTGTCTTCAGATTAGTGCTGCTTTCTTAACTGTGTCTAATCTCATTTGATTTAAGCATCATGGAATAATTAAAAAAAATGAATGTAGCATAGGTTCGTTTTGAAGTCAAGGAGGGGGTTAGCAAATCAGTAAACATCAGTTCATCATGTTTAATTAGCTAACAGGAATTTTCTGAAACCATTACACAGGATCTTAACAAACAAATTGGATGTAGGCTTATTAATTTATAGTTAGTTCTGGTGTGGAAACTGAAAACTTTAAATCTGACTCTGTTTTCCTTTATACAGAAATTACAGAACAGTTTGACTATATAGTTTTAGTAGCTCCTTCAATAATATGAAGCATTTCTTTCAGTCCTCTTCCATCAACCTATGAAGTTGAAAAGATTAATATTTGTCTCCATCTCTGGATCATTTGCAAGAACTAAAAGAGCATAAACAACTCAGAAATTCCTTTACATATCAATATATCAAATGCAAATACGTGAACTGTGCAGTGTTAGAGCAGCGACCTTCAACCAGACTCTAAGTCAAGAATTTCTGTTTCCAAGGCTTCTCATTCTTGCTGAGTATTTGCCTGGCATAATGTATGGATCCTTTGTGGTGTGTTGTTTGCTGGAGAATGAATGGAGGCCCTCTGGCTCATTTATCCTACTGTCTCACTTGGGATTTCAACTATTTTGCTAGAAAAGAATGTCTAGTGCTCTCACTTTCAAGTCTAATCCCCCATCATTATGCTTGCTGTAGCAGTTCCCTGTTGCATAACTATTTTCTCAGCTATAGAGCCTAGTGATGGTTTTGAAGAGTAGCTAATATTTACAGGATATTGTATGCTTGTGCTTTTGAAGCTCTCCATCATAAACATGTTAGATTTAACAATTAGCATTCCACATCTTAGAATGAGAAAAAATACCTCTATTTTGAGTAATTTTACTTCACCTCTATACACTTTCTTTTTTCAGTTTGGTTTGTCCCTTTTTCTATTGTCCTTGTCTCAAACAGTTGAAATTAGGGCCAGCTGATACCTTGTCATAACAATGACATAAAAGCTGTAGTAGACTGAAAAGCATTG
>WAAG01003718.1:0-13709 GCA_013390105.1 Tichodroma muraria
AAGTGAACATTATGTGCAACCTTAATGAAAATTAATGTTCCCATATTTGCTTAAACAAATTTGCAACTATTCAGACCAAGAAAGACAATTTCAGAGTTAAGGAAAGCGTTTCAGATAGTCATAATTAAAATGGGTAGAATTATAAGAGACTCTGAGTATAGACTTGGTGTGATTTTATTGAAGATGGATTATCCCACTGTTAGTTGCAAGTTGAAAATGAGAAATTAGTTATGGAGGACTAGGAAAAATGTAGATACCAAATAATACAGAATTAGACAAAGCTGTCAGTTAGTGCACATAGTGTCAAAAAAATCTCACTTTGAACGAAGAAATAGAAAGTAAACACAGTGGAGAAAAAAAAAAAACCGACACCCTCTAAGTCTTTGGAAAATGTTAGAAGTCATTGATTCAAGATTATTCAAGTTCATAAACAGAAGAGCTTAGATAAGATCAGCCGGATAAAAACTGTGATATTTGTCGTTTCTAATTCCAGTAATTAAGTGCTGTTCTAATTCTACTTGAGAAGGCCCCAGTGGGATTATAATAATGGCATAATGATGGAAACAAAGACAGAGAAAGGATCAGAACTACTACAAAAAGAAAGGATATTGAAAAATTCATGATGCACAGACAATGATTGTCCTTAAAAGTTAACCTTTGCTGACAGTTGCTGTAACAAAGGTGTGCATAAAATACTGTTCCCTATGTATTTCGCAAACAAAAAAAAAAAGGAAAGACAAATATTTCTTTTATATGACAGTGATTTTTTTTTGTAATTACTACTAATGACATTTTCCCAAATTATCATATTTTTTTTAGATGGCTGATTTCTGAAAAAAGGTATCATTTTTGGTCAAATAACAGCAGTTCAGTGAGATTAAACCTACCAGTTTTGAAAAGCAACGTAAGAGGGAGAGAGAAAGAGAGAAAGTGAGGAAAAAAATGTAAGTGACCTACCTCACAATTAACTCATTATTAGGACAAGCATCGGCATCATAATACTCAGTGTGACATTCACATCCTTACTATAAGAGAGTGTTTTAACTCCTCCACATTGTTTCACTCCAACAGGTCCAGGTTCATCTCCATGAGGAATGGGGAATTTGAGAAATCTCAGAGCCTCTGGCAAGCAGAAAAAGAATTTTCCTTGCCATGTCTGGTGCAGAAAGGAATCAGACTTGTTTGTCTCCAAGGACCTCTGAAATGGAATTCCCCTCCCTTCACACCTTGAAAGTCACATTGCTTCCCACCACCATATTGCTGGGAAATCTCATTATATGTAAATTTCCATCATTCATATTCCACTTTTCTTCCTTTCATTCCATCCAAGGTATTTTGTCATCTCTACATTGAACCATTATTCTATGTCCCATAGAGGGTATAACGCACAGTCCTTATTAAGATACACATGTTCAAGGAATAACCCAAAGCTCATTAAAAAGATAAACTTATATTAGAGTATTTGGTGCTATTCTCAGAGCATGCACAAAATATGGAGCAAATATTGTTCTTATAATTGCATTTTAATTGAGCTGTATCTGGTATAAAAAGATAGTTGCATACGGACTGTCAACTTGAATAATATTTTGAGGTACTTCTTTTAATTTTACTGCTTTTATTGTTCCTATTACAGTTTGAGAGAATTTCCCCACAGCTGTTTTTATTTTGTGAAAATCATTCATCCCATGAGCATGACTGTAGCTGTGTGCAGTGTACATAAATGCTTATGATCATTAAACATGTGTAGTTAAGGACTATTGTGTATCCATACATGTTTCATTTCCTTGCTTTGTGTTTAATTTTTCAGTTAGTTACTGTCTGTACTGTTTCTATATCTCAGCTGTAGCACAAAGGAAGCTCTACAATTAGCAAATAGCTAAGTGCCATCCTGTTTGCTGCCCGTTATTGTTTAAATCTTCTTGACTTACCAGTGATTTTTGGCTCAAAACCAAGGAGTGTTGCTTACTCCTCATCACTTTCCCCAGGCAACTGAACCCTAGTGTCAACAGTCCTGTTCCACTAGTACAGTTGGTGCATCACTCTCACACAGACTCTCTGACAGGTCTCTGATTCCTAAGTTGCCTTTGCTTCTTGCACACAGGCTCTGGCACTGTCACCTTTTTCTTCCTTTCACAGAATCCCTAATATTTTTCTCTTTCCTCCTGCTGCTCCCCTGACTAACTTTTCCCAGCTCTACTGGCCTTTGTTCCAGTTCCACCGCTCACATAAACACCCTGGGCTTCCTTCCTGCACTGCTTCTTTCCCCCAAACAATCCTAGTTATTCATCACTTCTTCCCAGGCTCTCACTTACTTGTCTCCCCTTCCTAAAATTCCTAACGTTGTTTGACGATCCTCAGGCTGAAAATTATTTTGACATACAAAGAATCAGGTTTTCTAAGCAACAACAAAGTGAGAGGAGCTAAGTTTATTTGGTTTCACATGAAACCCAGGTGAAACAGCAAATTTTTCCTGATTTCAGCGCAGAACTAGAAAGCACTTCTAAAATTTTCCCTTAAGTGAGAGTAATGAAAAGAAGCAAACCTTTCTGTGAGTGCTGCCTGAATTGATACTGAATGCAGGAAATTCTGTTTTCTTTCAGATTTTTCAGAAAGGTATTTTACACAGCTCTCGTTGGTTATTTTCATGAACACAGTCATTCCAGCCTGAAGAAGCCGCCTCCGTTAGACTTAAGCTTCGCTAATTTAGCAATTAACATTTAACAGCCAGATTGTTTTCCCCAGCCCAAGGGCACTAGTGCAAGAAAATATCTTCTGATCTATAACCTTGTTGCAATCTCAAAGCTCCTAAAACTCAACATTTTTATTCTAATCATTTTTGCTGATGCAGGAGCCAGTCATAACTATACTGCAAGTAGCAAAATGCTACACAATACTCTGTAGTCAGGCAGCATTTATTGTGCTGTAATTTGTTCTAAGACAATAGGGAAGATGCAAATTCTAGAGAGGCATATTAATCTGTAGGTCAAACAATAACAAAATATTGAAAAACTGTCTTAATGATTTTTTACATTGTGGTGAAAAAGCAGGTAATTCCATAGAGGGATGCTGGTGATCTCATAAACCAGGAGAATAAAGCTGAGAGGTTTATTAATGCCACCAAGGCACTGAAATAGAATTAGGTTTATATCATGTACAACTGTATATGTGTTTATTATTTATAACACATTCTTCTTTTTTAAAGGGCTCCATTCTAAGCCCTCTTCTGATACTTCATATCATATACTTTTCCCCATTGGTTTTAAACAGCAATTGTATTCCAGATGCAGCTTTAAATGGTGCTGTGTTAGCTCCCACCTTTCACTTTTTATTACAAAATTTAGTCTATTACACCTGCAGGTTTTTTTTCTTTGAAAAGTTAGAGTTCAAAACTGCTGACATCTTGGGAGGTGTGTGGGAAGGGGCTGCTCTGTGCATCCCTATGGCGCTCAGCACCGGTCGGATCCGGCCCCGAGCCCCGGTAAACCCCGACCCGCGGGCAGCGAGCGCCGCGCAGGCAGAGGCAGCGCACGGGGAGACCCCCTCTGGCTTGAAGCAGTCGGTGCTGGCACTGTGAGCACCCAAACAGCTCTCGCTGCTGCTCCTTGCAGCCAGAATTCCATGGGGCCATGCTGCCCGTGCTTGACAGAGTGGGTGGGATCCCAGGACTGTGTGAAGAGAGCCCAGTACTCCTTAGAATACAGAAATTGGGTGCTGTATTTGTTCTAAGAATCCACCACTGGAAAGAAAGCGGTATAGAAGTGCCAGTGATGAAATGGTAGGGACAGTCTTCCCCCTCAGAAAAGACGTGGTACATCCATGAGAAATAGCACTCTCCAGCATAGTGGATCAGTACTGTTGTTAGTCCCTCTCACACACAGGGCAGCGGAGCATCTCCAGCAGGACCCCCAACACACCCATCTCATCCTGTCCACAGCAGAACTGCTCATGGCAGAGTAAGAGCCAGCCAACCCCAGGGACACACAGCAGTCCCTGTCTGCAGGGGTTACCACTGTCAGCCTGACCCTACACCTCCCACACTTCTGCATCTTTTGAACAACTTGGTTCTTTTGGTGTCGATTCTGAGGGACCATTTCCTCTGTCACTGCTGCTAAATTAATTCTCTATTGCCCAGTAAGCTGTTGTTATAGGAAAGCTGATAACCTCCAAGCATGGTACTCCTAAACCCTACTGCTGCACTGCTCATACAACAGCTCCCTCACTCCCCATTCCCAAACCACTGGAGATCTAACACCTCACCTGGCCTCCAGGAGCTGAACACCAACAAGCTTTGGATCCTGATTCCATGCAGAGGACAGGCTTATGGAGAAAACAAGGGTGTTAATTACTCGTGGAAGTGCTGGTGCTAGATGGGAACA
This sequence comes from Tichodroma muraria, assembly GCA_013390105.1. Classification (NCBI taxonomy): domain Eukaryota; kingdom Metazoa; phylum Chordata; class Aves; order Passeriformes; family Sittidae; genus Tichodroma; species Tichodroma muraria. The sequence continues at coordinate 4,377 of WAAG01003718.1, forward strand.
CCTCTCCATAGGCCTGCCAGGTGGTGGCTTCTGCCAGGGCCAGGGGTTTGCAGTCTGGAGGTGAAAGGGTGAGAATGAGGGGCTCTGCATGGAGCTGTCTAGTGAGCTCACAAGCCACTTAGTCCTCTTGAGATGAGGAGTTTAATGTTAAGCTTTTCAAGATGAACTAATAAAGACTTACCAAGAAATTGTTGATATTTTCAAAAGTTATTTACAGCAGTACTATATTTTCTCACAATTGTTTTAGTACTAGTACTAAATCATCATAGATTTTAGAAGTACAATTGTTTGTAACATATTTTCTCTACCAGTTGTACCGTAAGTACAGAACACTGTGATAACAAGATCCTTTTTGGTTTAATATATAGCAATTGTTCTAGTCCTGTTTTTATTTTTCCTCTGCTTTTCAGCATGATTTGTTGTGAAGGTGTTGATTTGTGGTGAAAAACAACTATAACGAAACTCCAGGTACATATAGTTGTAATAAAAAAAACCCCAGTGTGTCTTAATAGAAGCAGAATGAACTTAAGATCTTTAGTGTGATCTGAAACACCTATACTCAGTGTTTCTGTGGTAATTACCATGAGAGGACTATGCTGATCATCTGTTATTCTCTTATTATTCCCTCATCTGTGGAATATAAGAGCCCTTAAAGAAAAAATTGGGGTTTTTTCCCTTAGGAAAATTGATGCCTTTTTTTGTGTCTCAATCTGCATCTTAAATTGCACATTCAGTTGACAGCTGGTACATGGAAACAAAGCACCAATTCACATCCTCATTGCTTAGCAAAGACATACTGACCATGGAAATAGTAAGGAAGGATTTGCTAAGATAGTCAGCAGACCACAGCAGAACTTCCCAAAAGAGACTGCCCTGGCTGACTAACAGCAAATTTTTCTGTATTTCTATTGCCCCTAAATCTTCTGGGGGAAAGCAGTAATAACTGTGCATACGTACAGGGCTTTCAAACACCTCTGTACAATGAGTCTTTGAACTGTATTTCATACTGTTTCCCGTCTCTGTAATGCCTCTTCCTCTCCTGCCATCCTTTTCCTACCTTTTCCAGACAGCTCATTTGTTATGCATCATGCTGCTGTGAACTGGCCCTTTGCACTCCTTGAGTTAGGGCAGGATTTGTCCCAGATTCTGGTAGCATACCAACAATGTTAATGTTTAGTCTCAAAGTTTTAAAAGTTTTAAATGGCAATGGTTTCCTTTCTTTTTTTTTTTTTTTTTTTTTTTCTTCTTAACACCATTGTCTGCTTATAAGAAAAGCTAGCAAGGGAAAAAAAAAGTATGTGACCTATTAAAATGAAAGATTGCCCATTCTTGTAATTACAAGTAACAGGAAGCCTGGTAGTACCTTGTTTGTTAAATTCCTCTGACCTCTTCCAAAAAAAATTGTACAAAAAGTCACAGTTATTAGTACATCTAGAGCTAAGGTCCTGCTCTGTGCACATGTGTTAGTCATTTACCAGGGTTTTTTCCCCCTTCTTGCTAAAAGTGTGGTGAATTGATAGCTGGATATTCAAACACTGGTGGACAATCCCCTTTAGGCTCCCTTGGAAGAACTTGCTAATAACTAACTGCCTTTCCTCTCTGGCTCAGGTTCCCAGTTGCTGTAAGCTTATAAGGGGGCCCATTTCAACCCCATTTGATAAAAAGGAGCTGCAAAGGAGTCCCAAAGATTCCGAGTCCTGGGGCAGCAGCAGTTTTAGGTCCAAATGTGAAAAGGGAGAAGGAGACTTAAAACTACTCATGGTTTTCAGGGTGGGTTCCCTTGTGAAAGTTTAATGTGAAAACACTGGATTTCCAGGGCTTTTTCAGACCATGGTGGAAGAGGCTAAGCCTGCACGCTGCTCTGCCCCCAGGCCTTTGTCAGGGTTTGTCAGGTGTGAAGATTTAGCTCCTATTACAGGGAGTAAAGGGATCATCCGCAAATAAAATATGTGCTGTGGATTAGACAAAAGCCCTGTTCCTTTGCTACACACACATCTATGCCAAAAGTTAAGTATCTCAGAGGACAACCCTCAGTGCTACTCTGTGACTATGGTGTTTTTCTTAAGTCCAAATTTGGAGTCTCCTCCACTAATTTACTTTGCTCCCTCTGAAGCAGTTTCTAACATGGACTTTCATATTTGAAAGACTGATCACACAAAAATTGAAATTACCATAATTTGACTCAAATTTATAAAAGCAGAAGTTGTCACTACCACAGTTATGAATCCAAAATATTAGGTAGTTGCAATCTGGGATTTTTTTCCCCTGCAAAAGAAACCGACAAACTTCTATTCATATTTATAGTGCAACTTTTCACAAAGTTTTATGTTCTGGTTCTGAACTTCTGTTAATAGGGTCCTCCATGCTGGGAATGCTTATCTTCAAAATCACAAGCTAACTTTTGGAAACCTGAGGGGAAAGAATAGCAGGGGCAGAAGAAGAGAAACTGACTTTGAAATAAAAATGTAATTTTTTATGGCTATAAAACTAACTGAAATGAGGAAATAGAAATGAGAAAGGAAAAACAGTGAAGTTACATAACTAGTATGCATCAAACATAAATGAGCAAATAAGCTGGTGTTGTATACATCCTTTAGTAATAACATGACTGCCTTCTGATACATGTAGATAAGCATATTTAAAGCTGACTCTGAAAAATGCATCAAAACTGCTTGGTCCTAAATAAGGCAGAGGTTGCAGTCCCTCAAGATCTTTAAAAGGGCTGTTTATTTTTTCAAGTGACTATATCTGTGTTAGTGAACTTCAATATCTTGAAAAGCAAATTGTATGTATAAGCATAGGGAACCAATGATCTTTATGTATGGTGTAACTGGTGTTTTTTGGTGTTTTCCTTCTAAGTTATCACATCATGTTCTCATATCTGGAAATGTCACCTGTATATTTCTTTTGTTGTTTTTTTTTTTCTTTTCCCAAGAGAACTGTACTGTCATTTCTCAGATAACCTAACTCATTCAAGTGACTGTTCATTGAAAAGAAATCCTTGGGTAACCTGAATTGTCAGACAATTGTGTAAAATCTCATTAATGAGGCAAATATAGTGAGAAGGATCATAGATGGGACAGCTATTAGAGAGGAGAAAAAATGTAGAGCAAGTGCTGATAAAGTGAGGTCTCTGGAGTAAACTTTCCCTTACACACTGATAACCTGCAGTGCTACTGAATCACTGCTAATAGCTGACAGAAAGGTTCTATATGTGAAAATAGAGCAATAAATAATGTGAAGATGATTGGTTGGCAGTGCTTCGTTCATTGGTTTGAAAAAACACTTGAACTGGCATTTGGAGAGGAGACTCAGCCTGGTTGTTTGTGCCACTACTTTGGTTTCTCTCTTGGAAATTGTCATTCATATCACAAACAATCTTTTCTTTAAGTCAGTTGCTGCATCCTCTTGGGTTCTTGTTGCTAATGGAGACAGAAATACTATTCTACTCTGGATTTAGTACATTTCACGCATAGATTCATCGTGTACTACTACTTTTTTTCATCTGAATTGGAATCTCAAAATTTTTGTGACTTTTGACATGTCATCACTCATAATGGGGTCTTACTTACAGGGAATAATGAATGTATTCTTGTGCCAAAGTTGAGGATGTCTTGTTCACAAACACCATTTGTGGTTTTCATACCACAAAATGAAATGACTTCATGTAAGGGGATGATTATAAATAGTCCTGTCATTCTCTAGCTTCTAATAGTGTTTCTAATAACCTTCACACCACTCATTATTCCTTTTCTCTCTGTGCCACTGAAGTCACATTCAAATATGCATCTAAATATTTTAGAATAAAGATGACAGAATTAAAGAAAAAAAATATTGGTGACAAATTTTCAGACAAATTTTCAGACTCAGGCCTTCATGTGGACCTAAATAAATGGTCTGACTGCAAAAAGTAATGAGCACTACCTTAAGCTAAATATCCTTTTGTGGTTTCAACAGTAGGTGCTCTGGGTTACTTATTCTGACCTCAAGTCTGTGTGCATATGTGGGTATGAATGTGTCTGTGTGAGGGCACATGCATATATACTAGAAGAAATATCCCTGTCCCATCAATATGCCCACTGAGAAATCTAAATTAAACTAGTAGTGTTTTTAAATTAATTCAGGACCGAAACATCATCCCAAATCTCAAATTTCTTTTGGAAACCTCATTTTGCACTACAAAAATTAGGTATCAAAGTGTAGCTTTCATGGAATAAAACAGGTCATGGGCAAAATTCTGTATAGATGGAAAAGGGAACACACATGGAAAGCCGAATATAAAACTTACAGTACAGACAAGCCCAAGTATTTTATCCTCATGGATGAACAGGAACAGATCCTTAGTGGGTGTAAATGGCAACAGTTGAATTGGGGAATAGCTGAACTGGGGATTAATTAGGGCCAAGCAGATTTAGAGCAGTGTAGGAAGAGCAGCTCACAGACACAGGCTCCATGCCTGGTCTGTAGATTTACAAAGCTTGAAGAGCCTTGCAGGACATGCAACTTCCTCCACATTAGTGAGTGCTTATGAGCAGCCCTGTGGTAGCAGCAAGGCACTGTTTATGTAAGATCTCGTGAGTGTGAATGAGATTTGCACTTCCAGCCCCAGGAATTTTTGGAAATATGTTTTGTTTTCCAGCAGGCTTCTGAACATCTGGAAATGCTGGCATTGTAGTGTCCCAGCATAAATCATAAATGACTGGAGGTGACTTTTTTATTACTAAAACTAGTCCTTTTAAGCATTAATGCACAGTAAAATGAAATGAACTCCTTCTCCTTTGCTGTAGGAGGAGAAGGAGCACTTGGTCTCTGGGGAAATCCCTTCCATTTCTTTTTCCTGACTTCTGCCCATCAAATGAGAATTTCTTGGGCTGGTACAAATAAAGGCCAATTTTTGAATCTGTTCTGGTCAGGTAAAATTGCTTCTGCTGCTGCTGCTGTTACCACTTCCATTCTTAATAACCATTCCGTGACCTTCACTCCCCATCAATCTATCCCTGAATAGTTATTCTATTTGCAGCTTTTCCTCTAGCTCCCTTGTCCCTTGAAAGACAGCTGTGAGGTTTTTCAAGCACTGACACAGTTTCCACTGCTTGGCTGATCTTCCCAGAGGTATCAGGGTCTGCCCAACCCTCCCGAGGCGGCTCACTGGGCTGCCGCGCTCGGGCCGTGCTCTCACGTCTGAAGCGCTGCGACGTGCCTGCCTGTTACTGGCAGTGCCACCAAAGACTGCCACTGCACTGGGGCAAATTCTCTTTTGGTAAATCTCTTTGCATTGCTTATCTTAGCAGGCTGTGATAAACTTGTATTACCCTGAGGAAAAGAAAGATGTGACAGGGTACCTGAGGAAACAGTCACAGGTTGGAAATGAATAGTAAGTATTTCCAATCGTATTTTGTACTGGTATAAGAAGATGGCTCAATCTCTCTATCACACTTTCAAGCACTTGATATTCAGTTCTACAAAGAAAATATAACTGAATAATAAAATCACCTTCAACCACTAAAAAACAGAGAAGGATATGAACAAGATCTGTGGGTCAGAAGCCTCCTGAGATTTGGAGAAGTTCCAGTTGTGGGTCCTGCATCAAGTGCTGCAGTCAGTCTTATCTCTTACTCACTGCTGTCAAGCATGTGCAGAACTGCTTTTCTAATGTCTCAATCCTTACACTTTTGCTGATTTGTAAATGATGCCAAACCTGGTGTTTGATAACAGGCGCCTAGTAGTTCCCATATTTGCACATCTAGCATATGTGGAAAGTTGCTTTCCCTCTTCTCGCAGGGGATCTCAGCTTGCTTCCACAGAAAACTTAACTCAAAAGACAACTAAGAAAAATCCTATCAATATACTAAGACAGCTAATTAGTATTTGGTTTATAGTTACATGCTGACAGTGATTAAACTAATTGCAAGACATACTGTGCTAAATTGCTAACTCTTTGTGTACTTCTAGTGTAGCTGAGAACCAGAGAGGTTCTGGTTCAAACTCTGAGCATGTTAAAAAGGTTCTTGTTAAGATCACTTGCAGAGCTGCTGGTGTGTATGCATGCACACGTAATGAGCACAGCTGCCTGTGTGTGTGAGAGATCTGTATTCAGAGATAAACCAATACGAAGTTCACTCTCTCAGTCAGACAGAATGGATAGTGTTGTGCTCTGTTAAACAGTTGCTGTGTTCCTGTTGAGACAGCCCCAGTGAGAAAAACAAGTGATTCCTTTGCCCAGAGCATGTCATCTGCAGTCTCAAGCTATGACTACACAGATCCAAGCAAACTAGCTCAGAAATGTAGGAAGCTTTTCCACTCACCAAGAGATCACATCACCCATGCTGTCCAGTTATGAAAAAAACCTTGTTAATTTTCATTGCAAGCTTGTTTAGCACACATTTTATTTCTAGGTCACTTTCAATGGCTAGACAGAAGGAAAGATGTTGCTCTGGCAATGTCCTTTCGGGTGAAGTTTGATGCTAAAGGCCACTAGCCAGGAGCAATTTTTGTATACTAGAAATATCAACAAGGGCCTTTTTTCATCTCCCACCTTTTATGAGACTGGCAGAAGTAATGGATGAAAGTACAAAGGTTGGAGTTACACAGAAAAATAGCCATCATGTAATGGAAACAAAGACTAGAGGTAAAATCTGAATCAAAATGTGTCTCTCTTAATTTAACTTATTAGCTTATTTTTTACAACACAGGTTATTACACTTGTGGTTTTGCCTTCAGCTAGGTACTGTATTAGATGTTATGTGTTAAGTGTGATATTCTGTTATTTAGTCTTTTCAGGTGGTAAGATAGTTACATATATTATATTTAATAATTATTGGGATATATTTAATAGATTTCTGCTATCTCAAGTATGCTAATATGCAATCATTAAAGCTAGCTATAACTGAGGAGCCATTGTTACTCATATAATGATAATAAAAAACATAGAGAACCTTTTTAAAAACTGTCAAACAGGCTAAGTCACATTCATCCAGAACTGTTTATAGAAGTAAAGAGGCCTTCCAGCTTTCAGGTTTATTCCACATTAAAGACAGGAATTATGTCCTAGGGAAAGGGGATTACTGTCAAACCAAAGAACAATCAAGTGGTATGGAGGGATGGCTTAAAAGAGTGTCCACATATGTGCAGAGATCTGAAGGCATTCTCTGCGCTGTGCAAAGAGGAAAAAGACCAAACACCTGTATGAGTCTCTGTGCTCAGGACAGAGGGACTCATAAAACCACAGGTGTAGGGGGATGAACTCATGTCTCTGGGAATGAATGCCATGCACTGCTTGGAGATCAGGACTATGTTCTCTTAATTTAATAAAAAAAATTCAGAAATCTACCAGAGTTTTGAATAGATAAAAGAAATTTCTGACAATATTGTAATTCATTTTCTAGTCCCACCAGGACTCTAGGAAATTAGGAACTGACCATGACAAGTGGCAACACTCAAAAATTCATATTTGGTTTGTTTCAATAAATATAGAGGGGTTAGTTTCATTTAAACTTTTCTGCCTTTCCCTTATTCTGTCCACTTCACCTAAAGCAGAATGAAATTTTGATAAAGCTTAAATTAGTTGTCTCTTGCCCTCTATATTCAACACATGGTCTGGAAATGCTTTAGTAAGGCAGGCCAAGTTCTCCTCCACATCAGGCTGATTCCAATAACTGAGCCTATTGGCATGTGCCAGCCTTCTTACTGTGGAAAATCACTTCTCTCCCTCTCACAGAGTGCAGCATATTCAAATTTCTGTTTGTTAGACAAGTAAAATATATAGGTATGAAAATACCTGCTCTCAGTTGAATTCCAAATTGTATATTCCAACAGAGCATTTCACAGCATGGGAGGCCAGACTCAACAAATGGTCAGATGCAGGTTGATTCAAACCTTCAAACTTAAAGCCCCTCAAATGAGTACTTTAAAATGCAATGAAAATAAAATTTAATTTGAATATCCATTATTTTTCTATTAGTAAAACTGTAACATATCATGACTTATGGCAAATTTAAAAAATTGAACCAAACCACTGTCTGTATGGGGAAATATCATACAGAACAAGATGAGTGAATAATTAAATGAGAAACTGAGCTCATCATTGAGAAAAGACAAAGCACAAAGCTTGTAGGAATGATTACCATATCAGAATTTTTAGACCATGAATCGATCTAATTGCTCCAATAAATTGTGTCTGTTCTGTTTGCTTGCATATTTTGTAACTTGCAGACAACTGTAAATCCCATGCCAGCACCATCCAAAGGGTTGAGAAACAAGAGCTCCTTGCTTGCTGATGCTGCAAGGGCAGTTGGGCTGAGAGTTGTTCCTTTGGTTCAGTTATTCAGTTCAGCTGAGGCAATGTAGCCAAACACAGTGAAGGAAAGGGGTCCAAGTAAGTAGGTAGGACGTGTTTTATTAGCGGTCACGATCTCCTGAATTGGTCCTGTTAGTGAGCAGGTCATGGTTACTGGGCAAAGTGCCAGCATCCCCCAGTGCTGAGTGGCCATTGGCAGCTCTGCGGGCTCTCAAAATTGGCTCAGAGAGGATTGTATGCAGCTACTCTAATTTGAAAGGTGATATGAACAAAAAAGTAATTTCTCTCATTGACAAAGAAAGGCCAGAAATAGTTGCTATGCGTGAAACATGTAACCTTTATTCTGAAGTAGTGGCATGACCCACAACTCAGAGGTGTACCCAGTTTACCTTTTTCTAGGGCCTTCCCTTCTCCTAAGCACTTTCCCAAAAGCACTGTCCCAATGGAAACAGAAAAGGTAGCAGCTTATGGGAGAGACACATGGAAGCAAATTACTGATATATGCACCAGAAAACTCAGACCAGAAAACTCTGATAGTTTGGATATATCCAACCAAACTACATTATCCATCAGTACCACATCTGCATGAAAGGCAAATGTAAATTGTCATAACTTATGTGCAATTGGTTTTCATCACTAACTTGCTAATTGTGTTTTAATGGTATTTTCTCAGCAAAATCACCAAAAGTAGATCAATTTTAGAATGGTAGATTCTAAACATCTGTGTTTTGCCAAAAAATCTGACCATTAGGGAACTACAGTTTCTTTGTATTTTCTGAGAAAATAATGACAACTCAAGCCAAGAATCAATTAAATTGAAGAGATTGTTCCATATTCTTCTTTTATGGGACAAGAGCAGGTGTTTAATAATTTACATAAGTTATGCAAATTCTAAAACATTTACAGTATCGGAACACATAGCAAGGGAGATAAATGGAGAGGTAAGTCAGTTGATGATGTTTTATATTCCAATCAATGCCTCTTTGGCACTTCTGTGGTTATAGGTCTGTGAGAGATTTTTGTTATGCATCCTATTT
>WAAG01003733.1:0-14173 GCA_013390105.1 Tichodroma muraria
TTGGGAATTACAGCCTTCCCCATGGTGAAAGCTGAGCTCAGGATCTGGGATGAGAGGTGGATCACCAGAGCAACAGACCTCAGCAGAGTGTCTGTGCATCAGTGGCACGAGGTACTGCAGGTAGTGCAGTTCCTCTCACCCCTCTTGTGAAAGTGTCCCTGTTTCTAGGGTGTCTTCAGAGCCTCTTAGAAAAACATTTCAGATCTGCAGAGTCTCTGGGCCTGCCTTCAGTGCTCAGCCTTTGTCCCCAGCCCCAGCCGTAGTCCCAAGTACTGTTCCTCTGGTTTAGGGCTCTTCTCCAGACATGGAGTATTGTCACCACCCCCCAGATGAGGCACAATGCTGCAGTTCTTTGGTAACAGCTCCAGTCAATCCCCATGCAGTGTAAAGCATACCATAAGAAAATGCACTTCTTTGCTATTATTTTGCCTGCATCAAGAGTTTTGTAGCTGTAGTTACTGTGATTTCCCCTCCTGCCCTCTTAATTGAGACACAAAACAAATTGTTTTTCAGATTAAATCAACTCTTGCTTTTAATCTCCATTCTGCTGCTTGTGGGGATGTCTCCTGGAATATCTAGGGTTTGGTTTTGTTCCTCTAGAGAAGCTCAAGAAATTTCAGCCAGATTTAAGTCTGACTTAAAATGTGATGTCAGCTCTCACACACTGAAGTATGCTAAAAATATGAAAACGCAGTGTGGATCATAAAGAACCAAGTGATTTTGGTTCCACGATTATGATTCTAGCTGGAAGAAATGAGAATCAGTAAACTGAAGACACAAAATGATGCTTTGACTTTGATGCATTTCCCTTGAAAGGGGAGAAGAAATGACTAAATGCATCTGTTGACTAGAATATGAAAAACAGATACAGTAAAATTTACTGCTATTGATAAAATAGCAATAGTATTGATGACAATAGCACCTAGAGTTTATTGCTGTAATAGAGTATTCCTTGTTGAATTCCCTGGTGTGAAAAAGGAATCTTTATTTGATGAGCTTTAATCTGTAAAAATTTCTGACTACTGCTGTGCACACTGGAGTAGAGCAAAGAAAGGCAAATATGCTGGTTAAGGAGAAGATGAAGGACATCAGCTTGTTTAGTCTAACAAAATAAGCACAAAATAGTGGAGTGGGGATACAATTACTGTAAGTAAATACACTGGACCATAACACTTCGAAAGGAAGAGAATACTTAAGCTAAAGGATAAGGTTAGCTTACTAAAAATAGGTAAGAACAGGTCAAGAGTAGATCTCTGCTGCAAAACAGATTTCCAGACCCCAAAGGAATGAAAATTTGCAACAGCCTTCTTCTTGGACCAAAATCCCTCATTAGTTTTAAAGGGAAGCTGGATGTATTTGTGAAAACATTCCTGTGATGCCCATGGAATATGCCTGATTGTGCAGAAGACAAAGAAGTAGAAAGACTTTCTCTACTCTGGCACTTTTATTTTCAGCCCTTTCTTTTGGATGCAGGATGAGAAAAAATTCAGAAAGTATGAAGGCCAGATATACATTTTCACTGTACAATTACAGGGCAGTAAGGGTGCACTTCTTGTGCATCTGTCAGTGGGAGTTGAAACATAGCCTTTCTCAAGTGCAGAGCTGTTATCAGTCAAACTAGGGAAAAACAAATTTCCAACAAGTGAGAAAAGTTACTTGTTTCACCCCACACTGTATTTTAATTATTTGCTTCTCTTCATGCTGTATTTTGTTCCCAAAGGAAAGAAACGAGGAATGTACTCCCTTGGTAAAAGGATAAAAGGGAGAAACTTTATTGCTCTGGAAATGACCTTGTTGGGTTGCTCCAAGCAAATTGATGGTTTTACATCTATCAAATGCAATGATTAAGTTATTAATATATGTTCATAAAACACATAAGCAAACTTCCCTACTATACCTAGACAGCAACAAGAGAGATGGAACAAAATACCTAATTTAATGGAATTTGATGAATCTCAAGAGTCAGTGGGGAATCAGACCTGCCAAACTTTTGCTACATCAGACTGCTGAGGTAAACTGCCTCTTGTGTTTTGCTGCTGCCAGCACGATTCCTCAGGCTTCAGCTCCAGTGAGATCATTAGCCTGAACAAGGTATCCGTCTCAGCAAAATTAAGTCACAGTCTCCAAACATGCAGACATTATGACTCAGGCCTCATAGAGGCACAAGTTTTATCTTTAAAAGGCCTTTGATTTGTTAAGCCTGTGTGTGTGTAATCTGATAAAACTTTAAATGCTGTTTTACCAGTCTTTTGCATAAAAGATCAGGACAGATTAGGATATGCCTGATCCTCAGTGTGAAATTCTGACAATGCTGCAGGCAGTGGGAGTTCTGCTGCCGACTTCAATAGACCAGATGCCTTTTGCTTTCATCTCCGGAACCCTTGCTACGGGTGAATAAAAGCCTCATTTGTGAATTACAGAGAAAAATCAGTTCTCTTCCTTTGTAATTGAAGAAATTAGTAACCAAAGGGTCAATTTGAAAGATATTGTTACCTAATATAAAAACTGTGGAAAAAACGCAGTTTCTCAGCTGTTATTAAATTACCTAAGATGTCACTTAGATCCTATGAAAGCAGGGTACACTTGGAGCTTATTACAGGCAAGAAAACAAGTAATCCATGAGATGTTTATTTGATAAATAAAATGATGTTTTGACTCATTTTTTTATATCTTTTGAGCTATGTAATTCATTGGCCAATGGGCTGCCTCTCCCATGAAAGCTCTGGTAATTAATGCAAACTCACCAAAAGCCTCAGATCTTTTCTGTAGGGAAGCTTGATGGTAATGTGAATATTCACATCCCAGAACAGTGCTTCTCTACTGCTTCTTCCATGCTGTAGACAAGGCAGTAGCAAAGAAACATCTCTGTGCAGTACAATCTTGAGAGAAACATCTTTAGTTGAAAAGGGTGGGAGAGCAGAAGCTGGAGATAAGGATCAACATGAAGTAAATAGCTGAGCACCTGCATTCATTCAGCAGTGGTAGCATGGGACATTTCTGAAGTAAGAGGAAGGTCTGGCCTTTAGGGAACTGGATGGAGTACCTCAGATACTTACACTTGTCTTTTTAGTTCAGTGGGGCAAACACTTCTACAGGACTCAAGGGCACTGTGGTTTGATTTTGCTAGTAAATCAGTCCCACAAATTCCTTATAATGCATACAAAAAGCAATGTCAGAAAAGAAACACATAGAAGTTATAGAAACACATATAAATTAACTATCAAGAAAGTTATACCAAGGTCTTGACTGCTTTTTGAGGTATATGAGCTTTCTGTGAACCACCAGAGCATCCAATGCCACATGGGAGTGATGTCTGGGATGCAAAGTTAAACATGCTGCTCTGCCAAAACATGCTCCAAAGAACAGTACCTATTACTGCAAAGATTTATGCAGTTTCAAAGGAGTATGTGGAATGCAAAATATTTGCATCAGGTGCTGAGACAATCTGGTGAAGTCCTGGTCACATCTGTCTCAGACATGAATTTGGGTGGCAAGATGATGGGAAGGGTTTGTTACTGTAAAGTCAGATGTTGATAGATCAGATAGTTTCAAGGCAAATGCTTGTATGGCAGTAAGTCATGAGCAGGACAAAGACACCTTTCCAGGTGGAGCAGAGGAAAAATCAAGTTGATTTAGTGCTGAAGCAGGATCCAACAGCAGCATTGAGGCTCCCTCTCTATGGCTCAAGGGTGATATGCCACCACAATGGCAGCTTCTTCAGACAGAGACCAAAGCAGAAAGCTCCTCTTGAAGACCTTGCTAACTTTGAGGTGTTGGGAGGTGTTTAGTTGGTTTTGAGCTTCTGAGGTTATAAAAAACAGAAGCAGTTTTAAAGAGGTGGAGGAGAGTTACATCTTAAACATGGAGGCTGGAGACAGATCAAAATGGCTTGCAGAAAAACACACTAGAAGAGAAACTGGGAGTGGCTAAGGAGACTAGAACCCCAGTGGCACGGCTCTATGGTTCTGGGCAAAGCAAAATGTCTGATCTTGGCAGATGGCATACACATATATCCCCAGTAATGTGCACATTGACACTGTCTCAAAGAGTGATCCAGGTTTTCCAATTGCTGTTCTAAGACAAGATCAAAATTTATAAAAATAAATTATTTTGAGAAATTTGGCATAAACATATACAGTTAAAGAGAAAAAATGGCATCACAAGTTTTGAATTACAGTTGCCATTTGAACATTTCTTCTCCGATAAAAGAATTGTTGTTTCCTATTTATTTGTGCCATTGCTGGAGGTGTACACTGCTATTTGTTATTATGGACAAACAAACTAAGGGAGGAGAATGATTATTTTCTGAAAATTATTACTTGTATATAGTTTCATATTTATTTGCAATATTTTGAATTTTAGAAAATTATAGTGACCAACAGTAGCTTATGTAACAAGTTAATATAAAGTAGTTTGCAGTAGTTAGATGGCTATTGCTAGTCTGTGAGTCTTTTCATAGTTTGTTTTATCAGAAATTGAATCTCTTGGATTTTACAGCTGGGGTTGATATGAAAGATCCATCCAAACCTTGCAAGACAGGACTGTGTTGTGAGTGCCTTGCCCCTAATAGTGTTCAAAGCCATGTTGGATGGGGCACTGAGCAACCTGCTCTAGGGGGACTTGTCCCTGCCTGTGGCAGGATAGGTTGGAACTAAAGAAATCTTTAAGGACCCTTCCAACCCCAACCATTCTCTACTGCTGTAATTCTATGAATAGGTCAGCCTGAACACTCGAAGTGTGGGCTACAGTTTTAGTGATGTTGGTGTGCTGACTCGATTTATCCAGTAATCTGTTGCCAAGCTAAAGTGTCACATATCTTCAAGTGAATATAGTTCTTTTTCTACTTTGTAGAAAAGATTTCCACACACTGTTGGTGCAGCCACTGCATCCTACCCCAGCACTGACTTTCCAGCATGATTCAGTGCAACAATTCAAGCCTACAGTATGTTCAAGCACTGTGTGACCCTTCAGAGTTAAAAGTGCCACCTAACATTACCAGCCTGCTTGCGCACACCCATGGGAGCCATTCAAGCAATTTTCTTGGACCACTCTTGCTCATGTTGCCTGAGCTTACAAACCAACTGGACTGTACTTTCCTTAGAAATGAAGGAAAGAAACACTGTGAACAGCAACTGGCAGAGCTTCTTCTTGTTTTCTGGACTGGTTTGTTCATAAATAACCTGAAAGCAGATTCCACTTTATTAACATCAGGCCAAAACGAGCAGAAGTGGTTGCTGTGCCCTGTTTCACCAGGATGCTACAGCTATGGATGCTGCAGGAAGCTGCTCACAGTGTGTTTGCACAGGTTTGCTCCCCACCCCGTGAGGGCCCACAGGGAGTCTGTGTACCCTCTCCTCCTTCCCAGGGATTTTGACTAGCCGAAGAGATGGAGCTGTTGCCTGACGTGTTCCTGTGTTTCTACAGGGTGCCAGTAGAGGGCAAGGATGGCTTTAGGCTTGATGTGAGCAATAGCTGCCCGGCAGAGCACAAAAATTACATGAGCTAAGGGAAAAGGCAAGAATGTATGGGAGTGTGGGGAAAAGAGTGCCCCAGGACCTCTCTCTTAGCTCCTTCTCCCATCTTGCGAGACAGAAGTGCTGCGGATCATGGTGGTGAGCCCACGCTGTGACGGGAGCCTTGCAGGACTCAGGCACAGGAGTCTGTCTGTCCTCAGTGGGACAGATGTGCCCCTGCCTGCCTGAGGTGCTGTCATTCCCCTCCATGCGTAGGAAAGGGACAGGCCTGGCTGCTGCAACTGTTGTGAACAGAGGCTGCTCTGTTACCCTCGTCCAACCCCCACTTCTTCATCAGCTTTCCCACCGTCTTTCCTGAACTGCTGCTTAACATGAGCTACGAGGAAGGATCTTCCACTGATATCATATGGGACCTCATTTCCCTTTTCTTTGCCAGAAAACTTTAAATAATACAAGGGTAAAGAAGTTTTTTGGCTCTATTCTGGGAAAATGGTATTAGCCGTAGTATAAATAATCTTTAAAGGTTTTGCAATCCAAATCACCCAATAAATTAAGAATAAAAAAGGCAGCTTTTATTTAGATACTTTCTCTGAGCTGAATAAAACATCATTTAGGTCTGTAAGTACTTCAGATATTCTTTAATATACCTTAGTAAAGTATTGTTTTCTCTTTTCGCTGAAATTTCAAGTCCAATGTACAGTTGATTCATAAGTTCATTATATTTCTCTTCCCTTCTCTACAAGCAAATCGTAGGTGTCTGAGAAGATTGTTAATTCCCCTGCTCCAGAAACAGAAACAGCGTAACATTTTATAAATTTGTCCTAGTCTGTCTCAGTAGCTGATGTAAAACCTTTCAAAGGAAAAAAAAAAAAAAAAGAAAACCAAACCAGTGATAAAAATGGAAGAGATTTGTAAAAAAGCTTCTTGCTTTTTTTCCTGAAAGAGCTCTTTTCATAACACTTCCCAATAGTCAGAGATTTTGCCAGTTGTCTCACCCATGAGGGGAGTGATGCTCCTCTCAGACACCAGTTGCTGCTTTTTAGCTGTGACTGTGCAAAGCATCTGTGCTGCTCTGGAAGGCAAAGCCTTTCACAGAATTTTTTCCCTCTTTTTCCATCCCTTCTATCAAGCAGTGAGGTAAATGAAGAGGGACTTGTTGCACAGCAATAAAATGCCACTGAATTTAGAATCCAGAGGACTATAATCAAGAGATAACTTTTGTAACTTTACATGCACAACAACTGATGTACAGTACAACCACTTAATCAGAGCCACATAAATCCATACATGTGGCTGAAAAGCAATGGAAGATGACTAAGGAGTGGGAGGAAAAGGTAGGCAAGGAGGACATACTGTTCAAGGAGAAGCTGCTTGAAAAGCAAGAAAAATCATTCCCTCTTTCAAGTGGAAAAGCAGATGGAATACACTGGCATAGACATAGCAATCTTTGCCTCAACACTATTATATCCAAACACTTGACAGTGGAAAGGAGAGCCAGACAATTAACTAGAAAATCCCACACAGCACCATTTTCCAGTGGCCTTGACAACTAAGGAAGTGCAGGAAATAGAAAGGATATGAAGTCTCCTTGTCTTTTTATTATTTACATGTTTTTGTTCTCTTTCATGTTAGTACATTCTAGCCATGTTGGGGCAGCCAGTTAAGTAAGTAGAAGAGAATATGTTATTTCTACGATCCATGTGAAATGTTGGATCTGATTTATAACAGAATCTCATTAGTCTGAGTAACCCTAATATGTAAGAGCAATAATTTAGAGAGTGATAAAAATAGATCAGACCTCTTAGAATGGACACAAACTACAGAAACACAGACAAACTTAGAAAGGACACAAACTACAGCTGAAAGGGACCTCAAGAGATAACTGAATATGTCCTTCTGTACTGGGTGCCCGTACATGTAGCAAGACTATCCCTTACAGTGTAGCTGTTTTCCTAAACCATTTGCAAGTTCTCCAAGAATGTAAAGTCCATGTCCATCTAGGAGTTTATTGCTCCTACAGTTGGACATCAGGTTGTTGTAGCACTAGGCTCTGTCATGTTTACTGCAATGATGACAGATTTCCTTTATTATTTTCTCTAAGGCCTACAAAAGAACAGTTTAGCCCCTGCTTAGCAGTGTTCAGCAGTCTTTTACCCATCAGAAAACTTTTGTGTACTGGTTCTTTTGTTTTCTTTTTAAGACTGAAAAAACCACATTTTCAGCCTTTTCGAATGACTTTCTCAAATGTCATCCTTTCTTAAAACATTCTCTTGTTACTGTAATACAGACTGCTCTCAGTTTACCAAGTTTCCTTAATATCTGATGATCTGATAACATGCAAGGGTCCATATTAGCCCCATGATCCTAGGGAGTGGAATAATACTTCTCATCTCTCACAAGTTCTAATTTTGCTCACACATCCCAGGAATTATGGCTTTGGAAGGCATCTGATGTGTTTGGTGGGGGATCTTTGACACCTCCCAGATCCTTTCATACAGTAGTAATTCTGATGCTATTCTCGATATTTTATTTAATTTTAATTATCTTTAAAGTTTGAAATTACTTTCTTGAGAATTTTAAGAATTTCCTGATATGGGCTCTGTACTGGAGCATGTTGGTTTCTTTCTCATTAATTCTGTTTTGAGTTTCTTCCTATTTTGCTGCCCAGAGGCCTCTGCACCCAGGACAGTGAAAAATTAAAATGAAGATGAGAACAGGAAACAATTATTTCTACTTGCTAATGGGAACATAAAATGATCACAAAATTAAACTTCAGAGAGTTGCATGTTACGCCTAAGAAAAATTACTATGTTACCCAAAAAAAGAACCTGCTGAGGGAGGTGGTGGAAAAAGCACCAGTAGATCTGGTCAAAGCTACAACCAGACAGCTACTTCTTGTCAGCACAGTGTCACACGGGTTTGCTCACTGCAAAGAGTTACATGTTAGTGAGGAAAGAGGTCTGCTTACACTCCATGGCCTTCCAAGGCTTTAATAGCATTGAAAATGGGTAAGAGCAAATGAACCTTACATGAGGGATTCTGCGAAGGAGACCCCCCTAGGTTCTGGTCTGATCTTGTGGGAAGCAGCACCACTGTCTCCCTTGTGAGAAGATGGGTAAATGTAGAGCAGCAACAAGATGTGATACACCTCATGGTCTGTAACAACAGGGAACAAGGCTATTGCTCCAAGAATTGTCAGCTGCCCTTCCGGAGAGTCTTCTCGACAAGAGAGGGTTGTACACTTCTCACAAAGCATATGGACATCGTTCTTTGCTTAAATGTCATATAATGAAGACCTTTAGCATGAAGATATAGGTTTACCTCTTTTTAACCCTTGAGAATCACTGTGGTGATTCAGTGGGAGGGAG
The DNA here is from genome assembly GCA_013390105.1 of Tichodroma muraria. NCBI lineage: Eukaryota > Metazoa > Chordata > Aves > Passeriformes > Sittidae > Tichodroma > Tichodroma muraria. The sequence goes on from WAAG01003733.1 coordinate 8,843, forward strand.
GAAACAACTCTTTCTTGTGAGGTGACGACAATTTTTGCTTCTTCAAAGTCCTTTCCCAGCAGGTGGCATATGGTGGCACATGCCCTGCCTTCCTTGCCTGTGGACTTCTGTTAAAGGAACAAGGCCCATCCCAGAGTCCCAGTGCACAAAGATACTCTGGAGCCTTCAGCTGCCACAAGAAATACAAGAGAGTGTGTTCTAAAACTGTAGAATCCACCCAAACTTATGTTCTTATCCTTCACACTCCAAATGTTAGCCCAGCCTAAACATAAGCCCAAGCAAATGTCCGTTTAGCAGTACATGGAGAAGAATCTTTTTCACCTATAGCTGATGTGGTTTCTTATTCCTCTTTATGTAGAGTACCCTGCTGTGTGCAGGTGCACTGGAGTGAGGGTTGCTCCATTTTCCTCCTCCTTTTTGAAGTTCTAGACGGTGACTGTCTCTATCTAGTCCTGTTCCTCATTCCTACGGTTTCATTTTTGTGTACAATGACTTTGGTGCTGCTAGATATCCCTGATACTTGAAGAAGACTCCACTTCCTCAGTTCAAGATTAACCAGCCAAGAGTGATGCAAACTACACAAATATCTCCGATAATTCTGCCTGGGGCCACTGGCAACTGCTATTCATAGTCTGTTCTCCTGTGCCTGTAATCAGCTGATTGTCCCTGTCTGAGATGGTCCCTTTACAGTCACTGGCACCATAACACCCTATTCAACTAAGAATTCAACTATGGCACGTGGTACCAGCAGCACCCATCCTATGAGCTTGTGCTCTCGTGCATTATCAGCTTTCTACAGACTCCTTCATAACACAAGTGGCAAATCTTGTGGTGGGGGCTTCTGCACAGAGGTGGTGTGAGACCCCGTTCCCGCTCCTCCCCTCTCACGGGCATTGAGGCCACTTAGCGTCAAGTGTTATACATAAACAGTTCCTGACATTGGTCTATGGTATTTTTAAAGTCACAGCTTCGGCATTTATTTGGAATTACTGTAACTGGGAAAGTAGCACATATGGATTTCTCTACTGCTTAAAAAGATTCTACTGTGGGAGTTTCCTGTACCCTAAAGATTTGATATGTAGGCTGCCTAGATTATATTGGTTGCCATCTGGTTTTCAGTCCCACTCTTTGTTTTCAGTCTCCAGGCCATTATGCCTTTAGTAAATAATCAAACATATTTTGTTCTATTCAATTTCTTTTCTTCTGGTGAATTGTTGACTAGGAGCCAAAGGTTTATTTAAACAGGTGATAGCTTTGTTGCTTACTTGTTGCATTGGTAACATGATTTTAGGTCACATCTAACGAAGACAAATGTAGTCATGCCAAGACATTTGAACACACAACAAACTAAAGTCTATCTAAGGTTTGGAAGCCTTCTGGAGAGTTCCAGACTAGAAAGAGCTAAGCTTTATCCTCCCAGTTCAGAGGCTGCAGCAGTAGGGACCACTGTGGTTATGCAATGGGGCAGAGGAGCATAGGAGTGGTGGTAAATGGGAACTGGAATGGGAGGAAGCAGAGGAGGAACATGGAGTTAGAAAAGGTGCAACTAAAATTCACAATAGGCATAGCCTCTTTCAAAACCTGTTTTGTACTGGAGCCTCACTAACAAGTCCCTGTATTTCAATAGGCTTGCCCAGTCCACTGCCCCCTAGTGAAGTTCTACCCGTGCCCCTTACTGAACTACATCCATGCAAATCTTAATCCCCAGCAGATAAAAATAGCATGGCTGAAAGAGTGCAGAAGCTTTTCACTGAAGGAAGCCATGACTGCTCAGCTGGGCGCCTTGGCTGTTCAGAGTCTGCCTCCTGTAGCTGCAGCAGTTCAGACTGACATCGTTCTGAGGGGAGAGACCAAGTCTATCTTCTGACTATCAGCCTCAAATGCCAAGAAGCTGGCTGCTGTGTCCTGCCAGCAGGCAGCTGTGAAGCTCCTAGCGGGCACAGGATAGACGCAACACAGCTGAGGGAAGGGGAAATCGAGATGGGAATCAGAAGATACAGACCAAAGGGTAGGAAGTGGTATCTTTCCTTGAAAAATTAGTTGGGTCATTACTGCACAGGTCTGACTAGAATGTGTGTTTGAAACCAGTCACAGTTCTCCCCACCCTGAGTCATGTTGATATTTCTTTCAAAAATGTTCATTTTACAGTAAATATACTCTGACAACCTCAAAGTCTCTTGCTCTCTCTCTCTCTGCCAGAGTTTATCCCGTGCATTTCCAAAACACATAGCACTTGAAGGCACAGTAATATTTGGGGGCAGAAGGTTTTAAATAAGAGCCAGTTAGAGCTACAATCGATCCCCACCTTATTTTTTACTTTTTATTTTCCTTGCATTCTTTGAAAGAAGCCTGTCTCAAGCCTACACATTTTAAAATGCTGCCAGTTCTTTCCTGCAGATTTTTCAGCTTTCAGCTGTGATGCCTCCATTAGATTATACTTTGCATCTACTGAAAAACATCATGGAATTAAACTCCCCCAGAGACATCAATATCACTCGGTCAGACATCTTCAGAAAACCGCTTGAAATTATTTGACAGAAAACTAATTCCTGAGTGTTTTAGAGCAAATCTCCCCACAATTAGCAGATTACTCAGCTGCTGTAGTTCTGATTTCTTCCTGTACTTGATACAAATTTTATCTTGCCCTAAAAAGATTTTTTTCTTAATTCAACATCCCATCCCTTTAACTTGGCCTGACTGACATGCTGGGATAACCAGAGCTGGGGCTAAATGTCAGTCTCTCTCAATTTGAGCAGCTGTGAAGGATAGAGAACTTACACCACAAAAGTAGATAACTTGAAGGTTGTATTTTAAAAACAGGTATTTGCTTTACCTTCTTGCCTTCACCTGATCTCTATCATATATCTCAGTCTAGTCTCACCATTTACATCAGTGAATTTTACTTTCTGAAGATAAGCAGCACAGAAAAAAACCTTAAAACGTGAGTCTTCTTCATTGCATGAAAGAAAACCATCTTTGCAAGCCTTTCTCACTTTAAGCCACCCATTTTCTATCATTAATTAAAAACTAACAGCCACAAAACCAGCCAGAGAGTGAAGTATTCTCCTCAGGTGTCCAAGGTGTGTTGCTTACTCCTGCTTTTGTAATAATTTCCCATTCTAATCAGCAATTAAAAAGTAGGCCAATTAGCTTACTATTTTTCCTTCCTTTCCAGCTGTGCCAGAGATGAGTTGGCAAAAGTCCCAGGATGAGAGGAATAGAGTACATCAATAGAGACTTTCTGCATCTGAAGTGTTAATTTGTTCCTTTACTTTTTGCTAGCTGCCAACAACTCATAAGCCACAAATATGAAGGTTGCCAGAGAAGGACAACAGAACTTTACGAATAAACACTTATACTTACCTTCAGAAGCTTGTGACTTCTATTTCAACATGAACAGATTTATTTCACATTGGTATGCACATATTTTGCAGTTCTGCCCAGCAACCAGGAGTATGTAGGAACAAGTGCTCCTCTGCAGTTTATTTTGATCAGTATGGATAGCGCCCAACCCACAAATCAGCACAGAAGAGGATTTTTGTCTCTGATCTTAGCGGCATTAGGAATTATGATACTTCCTTATACACCCGAAAGCTTAACTAGATAAACAGAAATGTGATCAACAAGTGTCCGAAGCCAGAAGTCCACAGAACAGTGCAAAGCTGTTGACAGGCCTTAAACAGGAATTTTTTGCTCTTGGTCATTCATACTGGGAGCATTAATTCTCCTTATAATTATAGGCATGTTATGGTGCCACACCATATTTTTATATCAAATAAGATTACAGATTTTCAATTTTTCAGAATTCATATTTTCAAAATTTTTTTCTGCTTTCTTTGTCATTCGCAGCCCCACCCAGTAAGGAGAAAAGAGGGGATGGTATATTTTCCAGTTTTCTCCATGTAGGAAACAACATAACCATCAAAATAAGAAGAATGAGTTATCACTCTTCTGCTTTTTCATATGAGCAGAAAGGAGTTAAAAGAAGGAGAGAAACTCTGGCATCCCAGAAAAAATATTCTAAAAATAGAAAACCAAAACTTTTTGATTTCACAGTTGTTTCAGTTTAACTTGTAAAATACAAAATGATTATCAGAATATTTTAATCAGAATATTTCTCATATATTAGTATATTTTTCATGTATCTACTAATTTTTTCTATCAACCAGAAGGAGTTCTGGCTATGGGCTGTACTTGGAATCTTGGCTATCAGAGGAAGCCCTCCCAGCTACAAGAAGATACCTGGCTTTCAGGGAGCCTCTGTGCAGGATAATGCCTCCAGCATCCCAGTCCATATTAATTCTCCCTTTCCAGAGACGCCCTACTGGTGTGAAACAGCAAATTCCCTTGGTCAGTTAGATGAGTATTTGTGGGCGTTCTGTTTTGGACCTCTGTGCTCCTATCAGTCGTGGTACCACTCCCTGTGCTAGGCTGGCTGTGTAGTCCAAGATAACCAGTGGCTGCTACTTTTTTCACTCCAACATGCACAACACCTGCTTGGACACCTATTGTCCGCAAAACATCAACCCTCCTTGCCATCCCAAAAACCCCAACCCCTTATGAGTCTGTTTCCTTGGGAGCTGGGAATAAAATCAAAGCAGTAAAGGACAGTATAGCACCCCTTTTTCCCTAAGCCTTTGCCCTTGTGCCACGAGTCAGCAGGAGATGCATCAGCTGCATTACAAAAGCAGGTATTTGCCAAAAAGAAAGCGAGTATCCCTCACCAACCCCTTCAAGTACCCCAGGCTGCACAAGACCTAGTGAGGAACAAGTTTGAATGGAGAGCTAAGGGCCTGCCAGGAGGAAACAATACCATGGCTTTGCTCTCAGTGAGATAGGTGACTCTGGTCAGGGCTGGGTTTACTCCCATTCACCCATCACTTCCCCTTTTTCCTCAGGGATGAAGCCACAGCACATAATCAGCCAGTAAAGCCAAGCAGGGTATGTGGAGGAGGCCCAGTCTGGGTGCAGGTCAAGGGAATTCTCCAAGAAACAAAAAGAAGCAAAAATTTAACAAATGTTTTACTCAGCACAACCTTTTATTGTTATATATCACAGTATTAGTTATCTTACCAAGGGCAGGTTGAGGCTAAAAATATGTTAAAAAATAAAAGTAAAAATCAACCAACCAAAAAAAACCCCATAACCAGCTGTAGTAGTTTGGCCGTGATTGGCCAATGTGTATTACTGACATTTGATAAAACCAATGAAAGCGTGGGTACGCCTTTTACGATACACCTTTTTAAAATGCAAACCCGGGAATCAGCTCTCTCTTGGTTTTCCGGAAAAGACTCAGGTAACAGCTCCTGCCGGACGTTCTCTGCTCCCCCT